>PVKB01006639.1:0-55913 GCA_004027205.1 Ctenodactylus gundi
GGTGGGGGTGGGGGCAGTGGCCTTTGAATGACACCTTCTGGAGAGGGCCTTCCCAGGAGGACTTTCAGTTTCATATAAGGGCCAGTGTGTGGCCCTGACGTGTGAGCTCTGCATAGCCCCATAGGAAGAGGTCTGTGTTTGTATGTGATGGGTAGAGTCGGTTGTTGTGGTTTCTACACACTCTTGCCTCTGAAGTTTGGCTCCGGTGGCAGTTTGATGATACCTGCTGTGGCACGGCTGCCAGCCCACAGGTCAGCATGATGAGCCAGCCTTCTAGGATGGGGTGTGAGGAGCGTAGCTGGGGCAGGGCGCTGCTGGCTTTCAGAGAAGAGCCCTGGAGCTGTCCTGCCCCTTCCTGCCGTTGCCCGGAGGGTTTGCACGCCGCAGGAGGCTCCTGTTCAACACACTACTATCATGAGGAAGGAGCCAGAGGTGGAGAGACAGGCCCAGGGAGAAGGGCGTGTGGCCATTGAGGGACTGCCCGTGTCCCAGCATGTGGACAGCGGCCTTGCGTGGCAGAGCCGTGGGTTCTGACACCTGTTTGCATGTGGCGTCCTCTGCGCAGAGCTTGCCACACCGGAGGAGACGAGGGATGTTCCTCACTGTGCCCGGCCTGGGCGGTTCCCTTGTTTGCCACGTGCTGAAAGCAACAGCAGTGACGTTAAGCACAGCGGTCATGCGTGCTGTTTCCCCCGGCGTGGTGTGGCCTGCTGGCCCCCGGGCTTGCGCTGCTACTGGGTGGGTGGGCAGGGACTCGGGGTGGTGACCGGCACTGTCCTGCCCTGAGGCCCTGTCCCGTGGAGCCTTGCTCCCCACCACTCTGCCATGTCCCTGGCACTTCCTTTCTGCCATCTCTGTCCGAGTTTGGTGGCTGCCTGTTTCAGGTGAGGGGCCTGGGCAGCGTCTGTCGCTTTTGACTGGCTCATTCTGTTTAGTATCATATCCTAGAAGTGCTCAGTAACACCTGCTGTGTGGCACACTTGAGTCGCTTCTAATAGCAAGCTTTACTGACGCCAGGTCTCGTGGAAGGACCCCACGGGAGTGGGGAGGGCCGGGGCTGGTTCCCTAATACGTGAGCTAGTCCTTGGCACTTGGCTTGTTCCTCCATACCTAAGCTGGTCCCACATACCTGAGCACGATCCTCACACCTGGCCCGTCCCCGTACACACGCCCAGTTCCCCTTACCTGGCCATTTCCTCTCATAGCTGACTGTGTCCTCACACCTGACTGGTTCTGCCCGCACGAGGCTGGTCCCACCCGTACTGGCCAGTTCTCTCATATTTTACATCCTTCCCTACGCCTGGACACCTCTCCTTACCCCTAAGCCATACCACCGCCCCCCCCCCCCCCCCCCCCCCCCCCCCCCCCCCCCCCCCCCCCCCCCCCCCCCCCCCCCCGGCCGCATCCAGCTAGCGCTCCTCTGCCCGCCCACTGAGAGGGCTGGGGTGTAGCCCTGCCTGCAGGACTGGGGAGCGGGAGGAAAGAACCGTCAGGCTAGTTGCCCAGCAGATCCCATGAGCAAGTCCTGCGGCACCACTGCCCTGGCCACCTTGGCCCCAGCCCTCCATCCCTGGTCTGCGTGCTGCACCTTTACAGCCCTTGAGCTGGTGCGGGGACAGCAGGGTCGAGAAAACTGCCTGGCTTCCCAGACCCAAAGAGCCATCATCTGTTTTGGCCTTCTGAAGGGTGGGAGGAGCCAGATGAGTCAGTAGTGAAGGGTTAGAATGCTTGTGCATCCTGAAGTGTGCTTGCCCAGCCGGCAGGTCACACGTGGACCAGTACCTGACTCCGAGGCGTGTCCTCGACGCCCGTCCCAGTGGCTTGTGGGAATGGTTGGCAGGGACTTCTTGGGATGGCACAAGGTTTAATACATGGCTTTGGAGCTTTTGTGTGTATTCTCTGAAGCTGTCGCCGGTATGGGTAAAACCTGAGCTGTCCCTTGGGATGACCTGCTGCTCTATTTTAGTAAGTTGGCCTGCTGTACTTACTTGCATTGCTTAGCCAGTAATTACCGTGCATCCTCTAGAGGTCAGGTGCCGTGCTAGGTGCTGGGAATACAGAAGACGAAACAGCAAAGACCAAAGTTGGTCTCCTCCCACTAGCATTTCGAGTCCAGTGGGGGGATCCAGCAAGCACTTTGCAGCATGATGTAGTCGGTGACGCAGACCCTGCAGAGGTCCTGCTTTAGCCCTTGGCGCACGGAGGAATCAGGTGAGTGCCCTGGTGCTGGGGTAGGCCCGTCTGCCGAGCCGCGCCTTCGCCATCAGCCAGGGCCTTGAGGCCACGTCACCTGACACCAGATTAGCATCCACGTCAGCCTTGGTCTATTTCAGGCGTTCACCCGGACCCCAGGACCTAGTACACCGACAGCTTCTGTGCACGGGGCCTGTTGCACTTGCAGCATGCAGACAGGGCCCACGCAGTGCGGGTTCACTGCTGAACTCACATTTCCTGTCCTGCTAGACAGCGTAAGGCGCCCGTGTCACAGCTGGTAAAAGAATTTGCCGAGGAGGCCGAGATGAGGTTAAGAGTTTATTTAGATCCGAATGGGCTGCCAGGGACAGTCAGGGAGTGAGCCACACTTCAGGCCGAGAGGTGGATCTTTTATAGGGATGGTACCGTCGAAGGAATGCCCACGTCACCTGCTGGTCTTTGCTGTGTGTCAGGGCTCCTTGGTATTCTGGGAGTGCCTTGCTGGGCCTCAAGGTCCATGTCTGAGGTTGAAATCGGGAAGATCCCTCCCCTCAACTTCGTGGGAGGTCTTTGCTCTAGCCAGGAAGGTTGATCCTGCCAGCTGAAGGATGGGTGGGAATCCGTAGGAATCCAGCGAGAGGCACCAGCACGTCTGTACGTGTTTAGGAGTATGTGGGAGGAGTGTCAGTAAGAATACATGGGAAATGCGTGTGAGAATCCATGGGGAGGCGTGTCTGTGGAATCTGTGGGGAAGCATGCGTGTAGGAATCCGTGGAGAGGCTTGCCTTTAAGAGCCCGTGGGGGGGTCTACCTACAGGAATCCATAGGGAGGCGTGTCTGTAGGAATCCAGGGAGAAGTATGTCCAGCATCGCCTCACTGGATTGGGCCCTTTTGGTATTAGCTGGGCATGAGTGATTTAGGGTTTTTAGCCCTCTGATTGCCAGGGTAGCCTCTGTGATCCTCGTGGCTCATGATATAACCCGGTAAGCCTTACTGACCCGGGAGAAGCTCCCTGTGCCTTCACCGGGGGGAGGTGAGGCTGAGAACTTTCTGGGAAGGGTCGCATGGTAAATGTTCCAGGCTTTCAGGACCACGTGATCCGTGGCGCCTGAGCTCAGTGGTGTGGTGGGAGCAGCCACAGGCGAGGCATGGGTGTGTCTGCGGGGCAGTGCGCCCACCATGGCCAAAGGGCCTGGCAGGCTGCGGCACATGCTGAGATACCATCTTTGGTGTGGGCCAGGGATGCTGGTCTGGCCTTTCTGCCCCCGGGGGTGGGGGCGGAGCTGCCTGTGGTGGGCAGTGCCACCGCTGAGCAGAGGCTGTCTGCGGGACTCTTCGCGGATTCTGCGTCTTCGCCCCGTGGCTCCCGGGGCCCAGGAGGACGGGCAGTTTCTGGCCTCATGTCCACATGCGAGTTACGTCAGAAGGGCCCGCCACAGCCCTCTGCAGGTTTCAGCGACCCTGTTCTCTCTCGTTGTGGGGCCAAGCCCCACGTGCCAACAGGCCCCTGTTGCTCAGGGCGCCCTGGGAAATTCCTTGCGGTGGCAAAAGCCCACCGCAGGGACCTGAGGCCAGGAGACTCTGCGGCCGCTGCGGGGTCCAGGATGGATCTGATTGGAAGCAAACGAGAGGCGATGGCTTTCAGAGCTCATGGCGACGGCTTGGCACAGTAGTACAACATTATTCTCCGTGAGCCAAAGCTTAAACGTAAAAAAAACTGGGAGCGTGAGTCGTAATTGTGTGTTTGGGAGTTGGAGCGGGCAGGGAGGTTGTCTGCGTCCTGGCCTTTGTGTCCTGCCTTCCTAATGGTTATGGGGAGGCAGTGTATTCATGGGAAACAGAATAACCCGCCGGCAAATGGCCACCAGGAGCGCATCTTGTTGAGAAGCCTGGAGCCTCTGCTGGCTCCTCCCTGGCCCTCTGGACCCCCAGGGTGATCCTCAGGGGGAGCAGTTAGCAGCAGCTGAGAGGAAAGTTCGTAGCCAGAAGTTTAAGATACAAGTAAACTTTTCTGGGGCTGGAGGAAGAGCACAGTGGGTTAAAGTGCTTAGGCCCTGGGTTCTATTCCCAGTACCACGAAAACTGGCCATGGTGGCGCACGCCTGTAATCCCAGCACTTGGAAGACTGAGGCAGGAGGAGTGCTGTGAGTTTGAGTCCAGCCTGAGCTGCATACTGAGCTCAGGACCAGCCTGAGCTACTGAGTGAAACACTGCCTCAAAAAAAAAAAATTCCTGTTTTTATTTCTCATTCTCAAAATTATAGCTATTTGCAGGAGACAGGATGACATTTTGAAACAAGCCTCCATGTGGTCACGATCAAATGGCCCGTCACTGACCCCATCCCTCCGGCACGCAGCCTCTCTTCGTGGCTAGAGCATCCTCACCCCCTCACTACGTGGAGGTGTAGCGCAGTGTCGTTGACGGTGGTCATGCTGCTGTCCCTGTCCCTTGGCCCCTCTGCACCGCTCTGGGCTGGGCCTCCACCCCTGCCTTCCTGGCCTCTGGTGACCACCACCCTGTTTTCCCCTTCCATGGGGTCAGCTGTGTGGATTCCAGTGTGAGTGACAGCATGTGGAAGCTAGTCTTTATTTCTGATCTGCAAACTAAGAAATTGATGCTGGCCTGGGTGCCAGGCCCCTGGTCAGTGACCTTGGCTGTCGTAAGGTCACGTTCAGATTGCACAGGTTAAATTTGCTAGTAGGGTAAATTGCCCATTAGAAATACAGGCCAGAAAGCCGTGACCGGAACTCGGGTCCTGCTCCTCGGTAGCGTCCTTCTCATAGATGCAGTTTCCCAAGTGGACAGTGACGTGAACTCGCCTCTTGGTCAGTGATGGTTCTTTTCTTGTGGCTGGCCTCAGGGGTGCAGGCCTGGGAAGGCCGAAGCAGGAGGATCTGGACTTCAGGCCCAGCTTGGGTGACTTAGCGACTTATCTCAAAATCAAAAATAAAAAAGTGGTCTGGGACTGGATCTCAGTGTGAAGGTGCCCGGCTGGATCCCCAGTACTGCAGAAACAAAACAAAAAGTTTTGAAACATCACCTCTACCCTGCCTTGAATCACACTGGCCACCCTGGCCACAGGACACTGTTAAAGCGGAGCGCAGTCTGGCTACTCTGCGTCCTGCTACCAGACCTCTTGGGACGCAGTGTGGAGTGGTCGAGCCCTGAGTGCCACTGGTAGAGGGCAGGGAGAGTGCGGCTGCTAGGACGCCCGGCCGGCTTTTTCCAGCAGGGATTTGGAGTAGCTTAATACAGCTACAGACAACATAAAAAAGAACTTTAAAAAAAAAATGTTAGCAGACTTCTGGGATGAATTTAGCACCTTGTTTTTTGGCAGTAAAAATAGAAAAAGGAAATACCCATCTGGGTTTAGCAGGAGACTCCATACACTTTGTTTGGGGAAATGAATGTTTCCATTCAGGGGGAATTGGTTGTAGGAGGATCCTGGGAAATCCAGATACCACAGGCTGTAGTTTCGCTGTTTTAGATTTATGGCCACTGTCACTGGTCAGCTGTCCTGCTGCTGGGACGTGGTACCCAGCAATGCAGCTTCAAGGATGAGAGGCTCATTAGGCTCGCAGTGTCCAGTGGGTCTAGTCCAGGGTCAGCTGGCTCCCTGGCAGGAGCATCATGGCAGAGAGCCTGGCAGCGGGGCTCTGCCCACCCGTGGCATTCAGGAAGCAGCGAGAGGAGGGAGGGTCTGAACAACAGGGGCCTGTTGGCACGTGGGGCTTGGCAGCACAACGAGAGAGAACTGGGTCGCTGAAACCTGCAGAGGGCTGTGACGGGCCCTTCTGACGTAACTCGCATGTGGACACGAGGCCAGACACTGCCCGTCCTCCTGGGCCCCGGGAGCCACGGGGCGAAGACGCAGAATCCGCGAAGAGTCCCGCAGACAGCCTCTGCTCACGTTCCCGTGACCCCTGTCTGAGCCCGGGCCCACCTCCTGGCAGCGCGTGAGCTCAGCCATGGGTGAACCCACTGGGATCCAGTCACCTCGCACACGCCGAAGGCTCCGGGGACATTTTAGGTCTAACCCATAGCAGATGTGGTGCCTGCCATGGGCGTTCGCGTGGGGGAGGAAGCCGAGGACGCAGGGGCAGCTCCGCTGACGGCACGCCCACCTCGTGTCTCGGTTTGCCCCGTGCCTTCATGAGCAAGCCCAGAGCAGGCTGCAGCCCGAGGATGTCCGAGGCACAGTCCACGGTCCCAGAGCAGTGTGGACAGAGGGCCCAGCCTGGAGGGCCATCCAGCTGCCCGCCTTGAATTTCACCCCGTCCTTTAGCAAATACTTGCTTTGGTAAGCGGGTTTTCTTGTCTGTCCAGTGAGGATTTTCGCCATGTCTTCCGTGGTAGTCCCGTGGCGATCACAGAGAGGCACGTGTGAAGCAGCTAAGCATTAGGTGACATGTAGGCACAACCCACAAAATATCAGCCAGTTTTGTAGGAAAATGTTACCTTCAGTGGTTCGCAGGTAAGCACGAGCTTCCAGCTCAGGCGGCGGCCTTGGCACTCGGGCGTTCCAGCCACCCCTCGGTTCTAGGACTGCCGGAGCACTGCGCAGCGGCCGGCAGGCTGGCTGCAGAGACGGTGTGCTGAGCGGGCGAACAGGGCGGGGTGAAGTGGCTTGTTACTAGGAAGGCGTGGGGCTCGTTCCACTCTGAGGTGAGGCATATGTGGCGTGGGTCAGGTGTGTGCACTTCCTGGCACGCTGCAGGGGCAGTGCCTTGAGATTCTGCTGCCCTGCCGCTTTTACGATGCACCTTGAGAACCCACCCCTGAGCGACGGGGTCCGGTGTCCTCCCCAGGAAGGGAGCTGGCAGCAGCCAGGTGCTCGGCTCCCACAGCCCATGAAGCCGGGCACCAGCAGGTGCAGAGCTGCTGGGGTTAGATTCTTACTAGCGGGTGCGTGAGTTAAAACTGCCCCAGTAGAGGTTTTTTGTTTGTTTGCTTGTTTGTTTTTGAGAGGTCTCACACTGCATCCCAGACTGGTCCTGAGCTCACTATGGAGCCCAGGCGGGCCTGGGACTCACAGCAGTCCTCCTGTCTCAGCCTCCGAGTGCTTGGATTACAGGTGTGCGCCACCGCACCTGGCTTATGTGGTGCTGGGGAATCGAACTCGGGTATTTAGCGCTAGTCTCAGCACTGGCTAGGCTAGTGCTCTAACCGCTGAGCCGTTCCTCCACCCCCGGCTCTGGTAGAGTCACATACAGATGGGTACCTGCGAACAGCACAAGTTGTTACCAAAGGAAACAACTGCGAAAGGCTCACGTTAAAGAGAACAGGTGCTCCTCGCGGCTTTCCTGAGCAGCCTGGTGCAGAGAAGAGCAGCCAGACAGCAGGACTCTGCTGTGTACAAAATGCCACGTTAGCCGCGCCTCTAACTCCAGCTGCTTGGATGAGCTGAGGCAGGCAGGAGGATCACAAGTTTGAGCCCAACCTGGGAAACCTAGTGATACCGTCTCAAAAAAAAAAAAAATTACTCATAGGAAGGGGTTAGTAGAATACCCTACAGCCAGTCCTCAGTACTGTGCAAAAATAAAATGTGCTGCTGTAGTTATTATGTGTATCATATCATAGTATATTAAGGTGTCGAGCATGAAGGGAGATTGGGATGGAGGGCGGAGGCGCTGCACATTGCTGACTCGGATCATAGCTGTAGTGCTTCTGGCGCACAGCTGTGTGTTGAGACTGCCGAGGCTGCCCTGCCTCGAGCCCAGCCACAGTCTTGGGAGCCGGGGTCTCCCTGCTGTCCTCCTGTACCCGCCGAGAGGTGCGCCTGGTGATGGGCCCTGTCTGTGCTTGCCGGGTCCACAGCCGCTTCTGGAAAGCTGAGCATGGCAGAAGCGCCAGGTCGTCAGCAGTAGAGGGCAGAGCTCTTCTGCAGCCCAGGAGATCGGGGTTTGTGTGTAGGGCGTGCTGTATCCCTGTGGCGAATGTCAGCACGTGTCACTTCTGGTGACTCCACGTGACCAGTCCTGTCCTGGGAAGAGCCAAGTAGGGCTTCCCTAGATCCTCGTAGGGATTTGGGTGGAAACAGGCAGAGGGGGCACAGTGGCTCCAGGTGTCCCCACTCCCTGTAGAGGGTAGGATAGAGGCCGCAGGCAGCAGTGCCCGTGGAGCAGGACAGGTGGCCCATGAAGGGCCCTGCGGCATTTGGGGGTGGAATTCTGGGCCCTGCTCGGAAAGAGGCTGGTGTGCATGTGACCCTGGAATGTCATGTTGTTCATAAGCAGGATGCAGCGCAGCATGCGTGCAGGAAACCCAGGCCACCCGCACACCTGGTCACCAGCCTGAGACAGGACACGAACCTTTCATGAGCAGATGTGCTGCTGCCACAGGGGCCTCAGAGACGACCAGTGCCCGCAGCCTGCGCACTGTCACCCCCTTCCCCTCGCTGCTTTCTGCTCTTAGCGAGTTACCAGCACTTGAACCAACCGTGTGGCGGACAGCTCAGCCGTGCCCTGGGGACAGGCCTGAAAGCTGTCACCGGGTTTCCGTCGCGGGAGGAGACATGCCAAGGGTTGCCTCTGGTAATACTCTTGGTGTTTGTACACTTCAGACTTCTGGCTCGTACGGTAGTGGGCATCCCCAGTTCCTAGCAAGCCAAAATTAATCTGCAGATTCCAGTTGGCCAGAGATAGTGGCACAGTGATGCCACGTCCGTGGCTTGTCACAAGCCGTGGGCATGGGAACCCTGAGGGGCCGGGGTGGGACACAGCTGCAGGGCTGAGCTCACACAGAGCCAGGCGTGAAGCGGCAGCGGCAGAGACCTCGGGGCCCGGCTCCTGGGGCTTGGCTCCTGCCTCCGCAGACCGTGCCCAGGTCAGCTGACTGAGCCTCTTTGTGCCTCAGTTTCCTGATCTGCAAAGTGGAAATGCTAATGACGATGATGACTGTATAAAGAGTAACTTCCTAGTGTGAAGACTGAATGAGCTGTACGTGGAAAGTCTTAGAACAGGGCCCGGGGCGTGGTGCGGACGGTGTGACGCACGTAGCTGTTGTCTCAGAGGCCGTGCTGTGCTGGGGCTACACTCAGCTGCGTGGACGATGTGGCCCAAGTTTAGGCAGGGCTGTTTCTGTGCCAGTTTCTCCAGGGAAACGCCAGTGTGAGCAAAGTATACACTGACACCAGTATTCCATCTTAACATCAAGTAATGGTCCAGATACTCTGCCACGCAGGTGCAGCTGCAAAGCCCAGTACCGCACTGCACGGGTGCAGCTCCACAGCTCGGGTGCCATCCCTCGCAGGGGAAGCTCCTGAGCCCATGTGCTGCCCCACACAGGTGCACCTGAAGCCCTGGTGTCAACACCACAGAGGTTCACTTGAAGCCCTGGTGACTCCCTACGCAGGTGTATCTGAAGCCCAGGTACTGCCCCACACAGGCTCATCCAGAGACTGGGTGCCACAGGCACAGCTCCAGACCCCAGATACTGCCCCACACAGGCACACCCAAAGCATGGGTATCACGGGCACAGCGCCCAAGCCGGGCACCACCTCACACAAGTGGCTGGTTGCTGTGGCTGCCTCAGTTGGGAGCCCCCTGTAGGAGTCACTGGACACGTTGTAAACAATCCTGTTGCAGTTGTATGCGTCTTGTACTACACATATGATACTTAATTTTGTCCAAATTGCATTTGGGCGTGTTTTAAAGTCATGTATGCTCTGGATTTTGTGGTGATATGAAACTCAGACTGGAAGACGGAGCTGGTTGGAAGGACTTCCCTTCGGGCTTAACTGCTTGTGTGATTAGGAGTATGAAGGCGCCGTAGACGGTGGACGCTTTGTGCGGTGGGCTCCTGTCCCCACACAGCCTGCCATGTCCACAGGGGGACGCCTGCCGGGGATGTGAGGGGTAGGGACCAGCAGTGGCTGGAGGTCAGGGGGCACATGGAGCCTTACTCTTGGCCCAGCTGTGCTGGGCCGGAAGGAGGATTCACAGAGGTACAGGGCGAGGGTGTGGCTCAGCATAGAGCTGTTGGCAGGGTGCACCTGGCCCGGGTTCCATCCCCAGCAGTCCAACTCAAGGTTGCCCCAGTGGCCTGATGTCATTCGGACGGGGACAGGCACGGCACACAAAAGGTGGCACAGTGTAAGCCCCAGCCTCTGGGCAGTGCTTAGAGTGGGGTCCCAGCGGGGAGGAGGGGCCCACAGGGAGCCCCAGGAGGCGGGCCCCAGCACCTCCTGTGCAGAGGTGGCCTCTGGTCACCTGATGTTGAGGTTAGCTTTGGTGGGATGTGACTTAGTAGTTGATGGGCGCTGGCAGACATTGGATGTTGGCACCAGTGTTTGTGTCAGTCCCTTTTCTACCAGCGGGACCAGATACAACAGTTACAGGTCAAGGAAAGGGGGATTATCAGGACTCAGGGCGGCAGCCCAGGGGCGGGCTGACTCCAAGGTAGAAACACTGCTGGAAGGGCGTGGTGGAGGACAGCTGCCCACGCCGTGGCCGCCCACAGGAGGAGCTGGGCGCAGGGCATGCCTCCCAGGTCACACCCCAGTGTCCCACCTCCAGCCAGGCCCCCCTCCTGATGGCGCACGCATCCTCGAACCCCGTCATGGACAAATCCCAGGATGAGCACAGCACCTGTGACCCAGTCGCCTTCCACACGCAGGCGGCTTTGGGGAACCCACACCGTGACAGTGTGCGGCACTAACAGTGGAGGAAGCGGAAGCTATGACTGCAGAGAGACTTCCTGCCGGACGTGGTGGCCGTGGGCCTCCCAGCCGGCAGACTCAGCGAGCACTCCCACAGCCCCCGAACCCCCGGTGCGGCAGCCTGACGGTCGTGACCCCTTCCACTCCACGTGTGGCCCGGGCTCGGGCAGCAGGGCCAAGGAGCTGCGAAGGCAAAATAGGTTTTTGGCGTTATTCACGACTTTTCTTAGAGAGTGTACTCTGCATTTTTGATAGCTTTTTGTAGCTTTTTGCCAAAAAAGCAAAAGTAGTAACAGGACTGTGCAAAAAGAAGGGACAGAGAATCAGAGATGAGATGAAGATCTGGAGTATTTGCAGACGGTCTGCCGGGCTTCTGGGCCAGGCGGGGCTTTTTTAACCTGTTCATCTTGAAGATTACACAGTAGACATGTTTATTCTGCGAGCAGATCATAAATATGAATGTATATTTTAAACGATGGGGACATTAAGGCTCCTTTTTGTTAATCTAGAGAAGCAGGATGTTGTCCTCCAGCCTCAGGGGGATGTGGGCAGTATGTTCCTTGTGTGGGCCAGCCGTGGAGTTGGAGAGGAGGGGCAGCACCTTCCGGGTCTGCAGTTTGCACTCCAGCACCCACGCAGGCAGCTGGAGGGCTCGACAGCCACTCCTGTGCTCCCCAAGCAGGGCGTGAGAGGGTCGGCGTTTGCCCAGCGTAGGACTGGGGTGGACAGGGATGGGGGCTGTCCAGGTGCTCAGCCCCGGTTGCCTTCTGCCCTGAGTGCTCACGGCCAGGGTGTCTGCCGTCGCCCGATGACACCCGCACTCGCGTGTGTCCAGCCCACATGAAGGCCCGAGCCACCTCTGCTGGCTTGTCCAGCTGTTCAGCCTCAGGCCCCGCACGCGGGCTGTGGACATGGAGGGTCCCTTGGGGCTGGCCTTCGGTTCTGGCGCTTGGCTTTGTGCCTTTTCCTTCTTGAGGAAACTTTTGTGTTAGATCGTGTGCGTGTGTGCATGCGCGCATGTGTGTGTGTGCGCGTGCGTGCGTGCACACGTGTGGTACTGGGGGTGGAACCCAGAGCCTTCATGCCGAGCTACACTTCAGCCTATTTTATTTTGGATTTTGAGGTGGGGTCTTATTAAGTTGCGTAGTAACCCAGGCCGGGCTCAGACTTGTGATCCTTCTGCCTTGGCCCCCCTCCCAGAGTGCTGAGTTACAGGCTGCCCCACCAGGCTGGGCCACTTTATGTTAGTTTTAATATATATTTTAGAAGTCTTTCACTGTTGAATAACTTCTTGAATTAACAGTGTGCTCATGAAGTATACCCAATATTGGTCAAAGGCTAAAGAAAAATTTTTTTAAG
Organism: Ctenodactylus gundi; assembly: GCA_004027205.1. Taxonomy (NCBI): domain Eukaryota; kingdom Metazoa; phylum Chordata; class Mammalia; order Rodentia; family Ctenodactylidae; genus Ctenodactylus; species Ctenodactylus gundi. Next base: position 12,213 of record PVKB01006639.1, read on the forward strand.
AGACCAATTCTTTGAGTGTTGAAAACCTGACTGGTGAGATATGCAGGGGGAAGTTGGGGGAACCCTAGCTTGCTTTGGGGGAAAGGCCAAATGGAGGTAAGATTCAGAGAGTGCCAGAGGCTGGTGTCTAGGACGGGACGCTGGGCTGGGAACGGCCGCAGAAGGGGCCCAGCAGGTGGATGAGGACCAGGTAAGGAGAGGGGGGCCGTGGGCAGCTGGGCTGGCCCACGGAGGGGTGCAGGCAGGTCCAGTGTGGCCTCTCATCCACTGTGCTGCGCCGCATTCAGGAGAGGCTCTCTGCGGGGACCATCTGAGGCCACCCAAGCTTGGAGAGAGGCGGCAGCTTGCAGAGAGCTGGCGGGACCTCGGGCTGCTCGGCATAGCCCCCTCTGCAGCAGTGGGGGACTCTGTGGGTTCTCTGCACTGTTCTGTTCACTAGCGGCGACACCCAGGTGACAGCCAGGGAGGGTGAGCCCCGCGCCTGTCCGTGCAACGTCCCTGCTGGGTGGGGCGGGAGGCCGCCACTGCTGTGCAGTCCCACTCAGGAGGCCGAGCAGAGCCCAGGGCACAGGCCCGGAACCTCAGCGGGCACTCAGGGCCCACCCTGGCCGCGGTGAGCTTGGGGTCTCACCGCGGGAAGCAGGGCTGGCTCTTCTCCTCTGGGGTGGCCTGCGCCTTCTGCAGCAAGCCAGGAGCCTGTCTGTGTGCAGCGGCCTCTGCGGGCAGGTGTCCTGTGTCCGGGGGCCCAGGTTTGTTGTTGCCGTTGCTAAACTGCTGGCCCGGTGGTGTCTCTTAGCCACTCCCCTCCGTCGTGGGGGCAGAAGGGCATCCGGGGTGCTCAGTCCTGGAGTTTCCTTGGCCTGCGTTTCGGGGCATATAGTGTTGCCCTGCTGGAATGGGGCGTGTCTTTGATCAGGAGGCCTCTCGGGCACCGTGACTGCAGCCAGGTCACAGGGCAGTGTGGGCAGCCCGAGCCGGTGCCCTGGCCACTGCCCATGGGCCCTGCGGGTTTCTCCTGATTTGTGAGGTGAGGTATGGGAATGGCATGTTTGCTGCAGCTAATTCCCAGACGCTCATTCTGGGGAGTGGCTGTGTGTTATCTGCCTTTTGGGCCTACGTCCTCTCGGCAGTGGGGTGCTGTGTCCCTGGTGACCTCGAGCCCCTGACGTGAGAACGCTTGTCCCTGTCTGCTGTGGCCAGTCGCGTAGCAGTTGGTGGCCTCGCGGGCGCTTGCTGATTGTGTTGTTCAGGGGTGACGTGGGTCGCAGGAAAGTAGACACTGCCATTGCCACTCACCTGACTGATTCATCTGCTGGCACGTGGTCACACCTAGACCTGTGACTGTGTCCGCTCTGCTGGCCCTGCTGGGTCCGGGATCCACCCACTGTCCCGAATCCCCACCGCAGCTTCAGGCTGTTTGGGTATGCACTGCCTCTCTCTGGTACCCATGACGCATTGTCAGCAATTGGGACACCTTGGTTGAGACCCTCAGATATAACATGTCCCGTGTGCTCCCGTGGGGAGAGGTTTATGAGCAGACACGGCAGCTTCCAGAGGCCCACGGAGCGTTCACGATGAGAAGCGTCCACACCGCACCCGGGGGAGCGCCACGAGCTGTCCGCTTGGGTTGCAGGTGTGGGGGGTGCTAGGTCAAGCCAGCCGCCAGGAGCCTGGGAGAGCACGGTCCTGCTGCCTTGCGAGCTGATGGGTCTTTGCGGTGCCACCCCTGTGGCGGAGGCCTGGGACACTTGTCTCTACTGTGGCTTCCCCCGTGGTGCTGCTTACTGTCCTGTAGTAGCACAGTCATCATGCTAAGTCACGTCTAGAGAACGGAGGGAGGGAGGGAGTGGGCGAGTGCGCCAGGCCCCTTCCCAGACTGCTGACAGCGGCCGCCGGAGCGGGGTTTCCTGGGCAGGAGCGGCGCCCCGATGGATGCCTGTGGTGTCAGTGCTGGTATCTTCCTGAGGTCCCTTGCCCAGTCTCTGTGAGGACAGGTGATAAGGAGAAGGACTGTGGTCCATCCCTTCTCTCAGCACCCCAAGGAGAGTACTCAAGAATGTTTGGAATGTGGGCTGGGAGTGGGAATTCGATGTCTTTGAGGGAAAATAAAAATGAAGGTATAGTCATTGCAATTTTAGCAGCCTCAACACCTAGCCATTTACCAGTTAGCTTTATGTGGGTTTATTCCTCAGTCATGTAAGCACCTGCTGTGTACTGGATGCCTGCTACATGCCTTGTCTGTTTTTTGTTGTTGTTTTCAGACAGTTTTTTTTTTTTTTTTGAGACAGGGCCTCATCCTGTAGTCCATGCTGGTCCTGCACTCACTGTGGAGCCCAGGCTGGCCTCAAACTTGGGGTAATCCTACTGCTTCTGCCTCCCGAGTGCCAGGATTTTTGGCATGTTAACACTACACCTGGCTAATTTTATGTGATGCTGGGGCGTCAAACCCGCAGCCTTGTACTTACTAGGCAAGTGCTCTAACCTTTGAGGTACTCCTGCCCCAGTGCCTGTTATTTGTTTAGGCAAAAGATCCGAAGCTATGCTGCAGTTACTGGGAATGTTTCAAGCTTACGGATTTAGGGAGTACAGTGTCCCCAAGCCAGTGTCCCTCACACAAAGGCGTCTGATGCTGGGAGACTTAATCACACGGGGTAGAGGAGCCTGTGGTTCTGTCCTTGCATTCTCTGCAGTGGAAGAAAGACGTTGGTGCACTAATTTTCAGAACAAACAAGGTAAAATCCCCAACTCATGCCAGCAGCTGTCTCTAGGTGGGACCACGCCCACCCTCCCCCCTGCGCACGTGGGCGGCTTTGTCTTGTGTTTACCGTCATGTCCTGCTCGCCACCTGTGCAGGTTTCCGGGACGACTGGGAAAGTTGCCGATCAAGACCGGTTTCTGTGTTCTTTCACACCTTATGTGACGGTGGTGTTGCCCAGGAACTCAGCTGGCTATTTAGAGGCCTGGAGGAGAATCGCTTTGAGTCAGGAGAGCTGGAGTTGCCTCCTCATGGTGCTGGACCAGGGCCCCGCCTGGTCCCGGACAGGCTGTGTTAGCTGGCCTTGTCACTGTGGCACAGCACCTGCGGCAGCCGACTGGGCAGGAAAAGGTTTCTTTGGGCTTACGGTTTCAAAGGTTTCAGTCCGTGGTCGCTGTGCTCTTGGTTTGGGCCTGTGACGAGGCAGAACATGGACCTGGAGGGGGACACGGGGGAGCAGAGCTGCTCCCCTCATGGCGGCCAGGAAGCAAAGAGAAAGAGAGAGAGGCCAGGTCCCAGCATTTCCTCCGGCAGGTCCCCGCCACCTGCCTTCCCCACGAGGCCCGACCCCTGGTGTTTTATTTTCTTTTCCTATTTTACCAGACAGACAGAAGCAGGTCACTCCTGAAGCGGCAGATTCTACCTGCAGCGCTGGCACGTCAGGTTCCCAGGTCCCAGTATGGCTCTTCCCCCAGAGACCCGTAGCAGTCGGCTCAATGGGAAGCGATGCGCTTTTTATTTAGAAGAAAAGAAAAGTGCACAGCTGACCACAGAGCCTCACTGGGCAGATGTGCTGTGGTCACTCCTGCTGTCGGCGCTAACCCGGTCACCCGGCGGGATCCCGTGCCTGCACGCCTGTGGCTACAGGAACAGGCGTGCCGAGGTGTTTCTGCACAGAGCACCCGCCTGCTCCTCCACCCTGGCCAGACTCCACCTCACGCGTAAACCTCGAAACGAGGAGATACTTGTTTTTCAGAGTCTGTACGTGTGCAGCCCAGAAATGGGAAACCCACTCTTGCTTTTCTCAATTAACCTAAATTTGTGGGTGTCCCATCAAGGAGTGAACCCCACAGTAAGAATTCGGTACTCCATTTACCTCAGAAACACCCAGGGCCTGCTGTTACGGGATACAGCTGCTGTGGGTGGGACCTGCCTGGGGCTAGCCATGGAAGCATCAATACCAGCCAGCGGGCTGGGAGGAGGAGTTTCTGGTGATTTTAGATTAAGTAGACTTTTCCTATCCAAGACAGAAACGTGCCCAGCAGTAGTGGCATGGCTTTGCAGCCAGGGCGTGGCACTGTCTTTTCACTGGTCCTTCAGGGACAGGTTTTGTCTCAGCGTGGACGCCCCTGCCCAGCTCACGGATGATGCACACGTCTGCCGGGGACCGGCTCTGTGCTTGCTCAGAGCTGCCAGCCTGACCCCATGCGTGTTTGCAAGTGTTGGCATATAATCCAGCGCTCTGGAAGGCTGAGGCAGAGGATCACAAGTTCAACCCCAGCCTCAGCAATTTAGGAAGCCCCTGTCTGAAGAGAATTTTTAAAATGGGCTTGGGACGTAGCTCAGGGTAGAGGCCCGGGGCTCGAACCTGGTACCTCACCCCACCCCGGCGCTCCCACCCAGCACCCATCCGTGCAGGTGCGAGGTCTCCGCTCACAGTACGGCCCTGCGGCAGTCCCCGCTGTGACCTGAGTTTGATAAAATCCGTCGCTACCTGGGCAGGGTGGGAGGGCGCATTGTGTGGGTTAGACTTTCCCTCTGCATGTCCCGAGGGTCTGGCCATAGGTGCTGGTGGGCCTGGGTGGGGCTCACCTGCTGCGCTCACTGAGCTCCGTGGGCAGCCAGCGGGCCTGTGTGGCCCATTCTGAGTGGTCTTTCAGAGAAGCTGGATGGTGCAGTTTCCCTGTGAGGTGCTGCTTGCCTGGGCCACCCAGGGCCTGCGTGAGGACAGGCCGCTCGCTCCTCCCTGAGGGTGTGTGCAGGCGTGACCTCGTGGAACGGGAACACACACAGCCCTGGATCCCTGTTATCCCAGAGCCTCGCTCTGACTGTGGTCACAGAAGCCCATGCTGGGCTCTTACTCTGTCCCGGGTGTTCACTCAGACCCCTGGGGCTTCCTCGTCCTCCTCCTGTGGCGCCCCGACTGCCCACGGCTCTGCCACCTGGGCACGCAGGATGTGGGAAGGGACTGGACCTGCCCTGGACCCCCCTGGCAAGTCATCGCATCACCCCGCTTATTACCTGCCTTCAGTCCTGGCCGGCGGTGGCATAGCACCTTCCCAGCTGGCCGTGCATGACTTTGTCAGCCTCGTGTCCGCTGGGAGGTTGGAGCCCCGCCACGTGAGGCTCCCTTCAGGAGTGCTTTCAGGACGGCCAGCTCTGTACGGCGTGTGGGACCTCGGTACGAGGACGCAGCCATGCTTAAAGAGAGGGTGTGAACTTGGCCGAACCGGCCAGACCGTGTGTAGATCATTAATGTTCATCCCCCGCAGAGAACTTCTGTGACTGGACCAGGAAGGGGAGACTCGGCAGAGAAAGTAGGAGGTGGTAGGGATCTCCCCACCGGTGAGGGCCGCCGGCCGCTCGATGCAGAAGACCGGGAAGAACAGCTGTGAGGCTGGCCAGCGGGGCAGGTGGCGCGGGTGGCGAGTCGGGCTGGGTGGCTGTGGGGACGCGCCTGCAGACAGGACAGACTGGCGGCCTGCTCGGAGACCGTGCCAGCCACAGCAGCTTCCTTCGTCGCAGCTGGTGCCTCGGACTCTGGTGCCAGGCGTGGCATGGTGCGCGCTCACGCGGGGCGGGTGGGAGGTTTCCCGTGCCCTGCCTGGAGTTGCAGAGTCGGGGGATCTCGTGTGCTCAGGCCTCAGATTGTGTTCAGCCCGTGGAATGTGCCCGGGTCTCTGCTTATCCTTACAGACGAGCTGTCGCCTGTCACTGCTGCTACCGTGAGAGTGGGCTGTGGGGAAGCGGCTCTGTGCCGTGCAGACACACACAGCAGCGGCACGTGGCACTCATAGCCCACCGGGCAACTGTGGACACTGTGGCGTAAGCTAGCAGACGCTTGGACACCCGTGATTCCAGGACCAAGTGGACAGGGCATGGGGGCCTGTCCAAGCCTGAAAACGGGGTGTGGCTCTGTCCACGGCACGCAGTCCTCCCAGCAGTGTTGACATTGGCCACCGTCAGGTGACAGACACGCTAGTTTGCTGCTACGGGTAATGATCTTCACTAGAAGAGTCTGTTACCACAGAGGTGAAGTGTCCAGGAAGCCCTGAGGGCCATTCCTGTGCCTGTCCTGAGCCTGCGAGGTCCCAGTGGAGGTGGAGAGCCCTGGCCCTTCCCGAGCGTTCCCACGCGGTTGGCAGGCTTTCCCTGCCAGCCCACCTTCCTGTCCTGACTCTCCACACCTCGTCTCCCTGGTGTTCTAAGGTGGGAGATTTAGCAGGGAAGAAGGGGCGGGGCTTGGGTCACAGGCTCTGGTGTCGGCCTCTGGACGTGCCCGGTGGGTCTGCAACACAGTGGCTTATATGTGTGCGTGTGTGCAGCCTGTGCCCCCTTCCTCGTGCCCCATGCCAAGTGGGCAAGTGGCCGCTGGTGTGGAAGCGCAGCCCCCAGGACCGCACTGAGAGGTCTCAGAGGCCACCTTTGCACACGTGTAAGGATGGCTGGGCCCGGTGAGGGGCTGGGATGAGCCGCGGTGAAAGTCAGGGGCTTGGGCGGGGAGTGCTTGCCCTGAACTGAAGATCAGAGAGGGTGACCGCAGGCCAGCCCCATGCGGCCGGAGTCGCCGCTCTTAATTCCTGTGGCCTGGCCTGGTATGTCCTGTCTCTGAAACTGACCTCCAGACCCAGCTGCCCTAGAGGACAATGGCCAGGGCATAATTGGATCCAAAGTTGCAAGGCTGAGGACATCAGAAGCAGTGTATCTGTTTGCAGACACTCCCGGCGGCACAGTGGACCTTCTGGAAGAGGCGCAGGGTGGCGGGGACCTGGTCAGAACCTGAGCTGCCGTGGGCAGAGCACCCCCTCCGCCCGGCCCCTGGGGCGCTGTCGGGCCAGTGACCCGTCTCAGAGGAAACGCTCCACTCTGGCTCGCTTCCGGCTGTGTTTTTCCACGGGAGTGGGGTCCTTGTGATGCCACAGGCCTCCCTGAGAGGGTGGGCTGGGCTCATGCCCAGATTCAGGGTGGCCCACCTCGCCCTCACCCATGACAGTGACAGTTGGGGGACACTCTCGGGGTGGCTTGGGCATACTTCCTGTGATCTGTTCCCTGCAAAGGGCATGTGACAGGCCACAGAGAGACTGTTTCACGAGCATCTGTTCATGTCGCTGCTGGACCTCAGGGACAAACCTCCCCTTCGTGGGGTGCACAAAGGACTGTTGTGACGCATCCCGGCCACTGTCTCGATAGGGTAAACAGCTGTGATGCCGCCTACCAACGTCCACCCGCTTCCTCTGAGATCACAGAGTTAAATGCACCGTATCACCTGGCTTCCACCAGGAGCAGCCTCTGGCTCCCCCCATCCTGGTCTCACCAGGCAGTGCTTTTGTCCTACGGCAGCACACTTCATCTGCGGTAGGAGATCTGCGGAGTGCAGAGGTGGCCTCATACATAGATGGGGTGGACATGGCCCCACCATGCCCCTGGGCGCTGCGACGTCCCTGGGTGATGGAACACGAGTGCCCGTGGGCAGAGGCCTCCCCTCTCCTTAGCGTGATGGTCAGTTCATACGGAGGCCAGTGGCCAGTGCAACCTCTAGGGCAGGTGCTCTTGGCGGGAGCAGAATGGACACCTTGAGTGCCACAGCAGCTGGCATTGGAGGGGGGTAGGGCAGCTAGCCTCTGCTGTGGGAACATTCTTGCTGAGAGACACCCCACGTTTGTCGGAGCCCAGAGCCCAGGTCCACGCCCCGTATGACATGGCTAGCCGTCACACACGCTGCGTTCCTCACTCTGTTCTCTGTGGATTTGTGCCTGCGAGTGTTGATCCTGGGGACCGAACCCAAGACGTTCTCACTGAGCTACACCCCAGCTGAATCCTCCCACCGAGTCACTCAGCTGCCCAGCCTGGGCTCACACCTGTGACCCTCCTTCCTCAGCCTCCCAGAGCGCTGGGATTAGAGGCGTCTGCCACGCGCCCAGCTTCCCGTGTTTCTGGTGCTTCGGCATGGGGCTGGGAACAGCTCCTCCCAGCTTCGCACTTCCCAAGTGGGCAAGCCCACCAGTGTGGGCCCCCAAGGGCGTCCTCGTGGCCAGCTGGTCCTGCCCACCTTCCTTCTGCCTGCTGGGGGAGCACCTGCCCCGTAAGGCCCATTGCGACCGCCAGGGGCTGCACTGGGGACCCTCCCCTGCAGCAGCTCCACCTTGGGCGCCCTCACTCCCGGGCCACCCACTGTCACCTGGCGTGCTCTCTGTGTGTGTCCGTGAGGCCCGGCTGAGATGCCAGAGCATCCGGAGAACGAGGAGGAAAGCGCTGGAATTTCCTCCGTGAACTTCAGACCTCGGGAGGAATGCCCGCACGTTTCCACCGTGAGTCACAGGCGTCGCGGGAACGAGGAGCTGCTCGTTCCGAAAGGTGTACCCTGAAGATAGCTGGGCCACTCGCGCCGTCAGCCAAGGGGGGACCTGGTACTTGGGGAGCAGCAGCGTGGCACCTGGCGCCACATTTCGTTCGTCCAATGCGCAGGCTGTGTCAGGCAGTCCTGTGTTCTCTGGGGACAAGTGGGCAGCGAGGGCCTGTCCTAACCCATGCGTCCCAGCCCAGGTGTGGCCCTCCGGCGGGGGGGTGTGCAGAGAGGGCCACAGACGCAGCAGGGTCTGGCGTCAGTGCCCAGGGCCAGCACGGGGTCGGTGGCGTCCCTGGGCTCAGGGCGTCTGGAGAGCGGCCATCCCTCCCAGGGACAGTGACAGTGCACATGCTCCCCTCCCCTCCTGTGTGGCCGGACCACCCTGAGAACGTGGCTCCTCCCTCCTCCAGTGGACTGAAGGCTGCACCCCGGATCCGTGGGGTAAGCAGGGCAGAGGGGCGTGGCGTGGCGTGGGCACAGCCCTCCCTCTCGGGCGCTGTTGCTGCTCGTGGTGAAGTTTCAAGGTTGCCCATCCCTGATGGAGGCTGGTTCCTCGAAGGGGCTTGGCTGGGAGCCCTGAGCAGCCGGCGCCCCTGCCAGCAAGGATTCGCCAGAGCCATGGTCCCCTGGGAGACACCACAGCTCCGGCCACAGGGACCCACCACGCAGCTCAGTGTGTGCGTACACGCGCCTTCAGTGTCCTGGCTGCCACACTTAAAGAAAGCAGAAACACGGGAAGTTCATCTCAGTATATCCAAACGCTGTTTCAACACATCATCAGCACAAAAGCTGTCGGAGGTTGTTTTACACTCATATTTTCATGTGAACGGCTGCAGGCACCAGGGACTTTCCCTGCCTGTCTCCAGCCTGGCTACAGGGCCCGCAGAGAGGGCCGGGCCGGTGTCTCGGCGTCCCCCCCCCCCACTGAGCTGTGCTTTCTCCAGTTTTCCCACCCCAGATAACTCACCACGTGGGTCTCGGGGGAGGGTGCCTAGGTGTGCCTGCTGACTGGTGGTGGCGTCTGCTCGCCGAAGCTGTGTGTGTCACTGCCATGTCCCCACACCTGGCCTTGCTCTGGTAGTGCGTCCTGCAGAAGGCTCTGGTTCTGTTTCCTGGGGATCAGGCTTGATGCAAGAGCGGGGTGTCTGGTGGCTCAGCAGACATATCCCCGGAGGAGCTGGAGCGTTCGGACAGGTGGACCCGTGGGGGATGTGTGACTAAGGGTGGAGAAGGCCCTGAACTCTGAGGGGACAGTGAGGAGGAGAGGCGGGTCGGGCGATCGCTGCCGGGCTCAGGCCCCTAGCTGCGGGGCGCCCCAGAGCCCCTGCCGTCTGCCGTGTGTAACTTCGGGCCAGCCTGCAGGCTGCCCTCCGGGACCCATCCTCGTGGCTGCTGACGGCAGAACCTTCACATCCCCATTCCCGCCGTGTCCGCACGATGCGCCGTGGAAGATGTGGGTGGGAGCGAGCCTTGTGCTGCAGAGGTGCTCCTCACGCCCTTCGTGGTAGGGGCTGGGCCTTGCTTCCCGGCTCACCTGGCTTTGGCAGCGACACCACAGCTGAAATCCTTTGGCGCCTGAGACCAGGCCTCTGGAGACGGCTGGAAGCTGGCGGCACAGAGGGCCTGAGCCTTGCCGGGGACTCATGTTAGAGGGCGTGTGTGACTTGTGTGTGCAGCTGCCCCCTTGGACTTGGGGTCTCGCTGCAGGGCCGGCCACCCTGCCTGGCCCCTGAGCTGGTCCACGGTGAGCTTTGGTCACAGACTCCCTCTCCCGTGGCTGGTCCCTAGACCACAGGTGGCCACTGTGGAAGTGAGGAGAGGGCGGTGCTAACTTAGAATCCCTGGCCAGGTGGGGGTTGTGATGGGGCAGGGTCCTGGGTGAAGGGTCCGTTTGTGAGCCTGGCCCTCCTCCGGCCATCCTGCGCCATCCATGTCCAGGGGGTAGGCCTGAATGGCGAGTGTGGGCATCTGCGTCTGCAGGCTAGACCTGAATGGAAGGTGTGGGCCAGCTGGCGAGATGGGCTTGCAGGGCAGACCCTTCGTTCTTACAGAAGCGCAGGAAAGTCGGGTCTGTGCTCATGTGCCGCTGGCGCCCGAGAGGGCAGGTGCCTTTCCTTTCGTGGGTGAAGGCTGGTACCAACTTTGCCATGTTTTTCCAGGAGGGGAGGGTTAGGGACGTGGACAAGAGCCATCGGGCACCAAGTGTGGAGCCACCCACGTGTGGCAGAACCTGGTGTTTTGAAGCTCAGGGTCCAGGAGGTAGGAGGGCTCCTCCGGCAAGGAGGGGCCACAAGCAGGACCCCAGCACAGGCATCCAGGAGTAACCTGGACAGGACCTGGCACAGGGAGGCCTTCCTGGGTTGTGTAGGCCCGCTGGGTCTGTTTGTGTCGTGGCTGTGAACACCGAGCTGGAAGCAGCCGAGCTCTTCCTGCCTTCAGGGCCGTTGTGCTGTGCTTGGCGTGGTGCTGACGTCTCCACAGCCCCGTTGTCCCTCGTGTCTGGTCTGCAGGGTCTTTGTCCCAGCGGCTCTCCTGCAGCTGTTTGCTTTTGGGGTTCCCTCTCCAGGAGGGATGGGTATTCAGCTGCTGTCATCCACTGTGTGAGAAGTGGGGGGGGCGCTGATGGCCCCCCTGGCTGGACCCTGTGTGTGTCCGTCCTGCAGCCCTCGGCCTGGTCCCATTGGATAGTGCGCTGCTGGGCTGTGGTTCTCACCACCGATGCTCAGCCCGGCTCTGGTGCTGTTATCACCCTCACAAGGGGATCTGAGCTTTGGGGTTCCAGGGAGTCAGGCCAGCACGGGCCACCAGCTGCACCCTGCTTTCTGGAGTTGTCCTGCGTGGGCTGCTTCCCAGTGCTGTCACTAAACCGTGTGCCGTAATTACAGACTCAGCCCGTGCTCATCCTCATTAGACGCATATCCAATATTTTGTAAACACGCCTCGCAAGGCAGTTGGAAGGTATGTAATTTCAGCTTTCTAAAAGCCCACATGTAAGCTAACGTGTTTGTGCTGGTGAATTCAGCCGATTTCTTTCCTTTCCGCCTGATTCCTCCTTGGAGGAGACAACCTCTTGATTTCGTGGCAGTTTCTGGTGACGGCGTTCGGTCCTGGTGCAGGAAGAGCAGGCCGGTTGGGGCCTGGCGTGCAGTGTGGGTCCTGTGGCCTGGCTGAGCTCGTCTTCCACTGGCCCGTGTGCCGCGTGGCTGCTCCCCGAACGGCGTTCCGTTGCCTTGGTGCCCTGATGTTGAAGGTGATGGCAGATGCCCTGCAGGCAGTTCAGTTGCTGAACACACGTGGGGACATGTGGGCCGTCTGTGGAGGGCCAGTGAGGAACAGGACAGGGTCTTGCTGAATCACTAAGTTGCCCAAGCTGGGCTCAGACTTGCAGTCCTCCTGATCAGCCTCCCAGACGGCTGGAATTACAGGCGTGTAGTGTGGTGTTACAAGTCACTCGGCCCTTCTGGGGGAGGCTGGGACGTCTGCTTGTCACCTTCCTGTCTCCATAGGAGGCTCCGTGGGCGCTGAGCGCCTGGGCTGTCCCTGTGGATGACCCTGCTGTGAACACGTCTGTCAGTCACGTGGGCACCATGCTCCCCAGAACCGGGCAGCTGGCTCTTCACATGCCTTCTAGGTTCCAACCCTGCTTGCTGCGGCGGGTCTCCTGTGCCAGCTCTGCACCGCTGCACCCCAGCTCCCAACCCCTGGCAGAGCTGAAGCTTCTTCCTGCCGTTGCAGAACCTCAGAGCCAGGCAGCTCCAGAGTGAGCCCAGGCAGGCGTGGCTACGGTCTGTCATTTGATTTCAGTCCCGGGCTCTGGGAATCACGAGTGGTCGGTGAATGTTTAATGGTCTCCGGCGTGACCATGTTTCTAAATTTGGTCAATGATCAATGTACTTCTGTGATCTCAGTGATTTTGAGTGGAAAAATAGGTCCACGGCAGAATAGCACCAAGAGCCTTGCGAACAACCGCGCTGGACTTGGAGAGGAAGGGGACCCACCGCTGGCCCTGGTCCTGGTGAGGGCGGCGGTAGTGGGGGGGGGGCAGGAACCTCGAGACCTGTGCTCTGGCGGATGTGATGGTGCAGTCACAGAGGGACCGGTGACGAGGGCTGCCGCGTCCGTCACCTGTGAGCCCCCATGCAGGCCTGCACCTGCACCTGGCACCAGCCAGGCTTATGGAAGGCAACACTGTGGCCTCCTGGGAGCCGGTGACCTTGCTTCTCCTGTTACCCCGAGGGAGTCCTGCAGCCGCAGTGCCATACCTACCTCATGTCGACAGGCTGGACGTGTGTGCAGGCGCTGGCAGGATGGAGCGGCTCTGTCCCCAGAACGGGAATGCGGGAAGCAGAGCCAGGGGGTACTATCTTTAGAAGCACCCACGTAGTGCAGTCTTCTGCCGTCAGACAAGAAGCTCTGCCATCACAGCTGTGAGCAGACACCAGGCGAGGGATGGTCTTGTCCCCGTACACTTGAAAATTGTCCCCAGGAGGAGCCACCGTGGTCAAAATTATTTGTAATCAAGGCTTGATGGCGGCTCCTGTTCTGTCCCTGCTGGGTAATTCGGTTACTGGGCTTTGTGTGTTTCAGCTGACGTTTGAGACCTCCAGTAGGTGACTGACACTGCCAGCGCTGGTCTCCAGCGCGTCACTTAAAGCTCATTCTGCAGCCCAATCAGGGTGGAAGTGGGCCCGCCATGGAGATGTGGCGACCAGCAGCTTGGCTGCTTTCTGGTTGACTTGTGAGTTCTGTGACATCTCATCTGAGCTCATGCAGTGGACGGCCCCAGCTGAGCTCACGGGACGCCAAGGAAATTCCTGTCGCAGCCACAGCCTACCACTCGGAGCAGCTCAGCCTCTGTCCACCCTGCTCACTGACCCTCAGCTGCCCAATTCTTATCCTACTCCGTGATCCCGTCTCCTGGTCCTTATCCCGCTCTGACCCCCAAGCTCCTGGTCTGGGCCCAACTGTATGACCTGACTCCCAGTCCTGATCCCGCTCCGTGACTCCGGTTTCAGGGCCTTCTCTTCCAAGAACCCCACTGTTGGCCACTCCTTCAGGTGTGTGGAGAACTCATCTTTATCCACTGTGAGATGCTCTGTTCAGTGCCGAGCTTGAGAAGTGGTACTTGTCTACCCGATGATTGCGCATCTCCTGCGTTCTAGTGGGAGCTGTGCTTTGTTTAACTGAGAGGGAGGACTTGCCAAGTAAGGGCCGTGGAGCAGGAGCCAGATACAGCCAACCGGTTGTGGTGTGGGGCCCGTGGGGCTCTGGAGGGAGAGAGCCATGTGGAGCTCAGACTTGCATGTCCTGATGTCTGTCCATCTTATCAAGTGACACAGGCCTCACCGCGCCCTAACCCTGAAGCATTTTCAGCGTCCCGGGGAGACTCGGGCCCTTTGTCGCACTGTCTCCTGAGCTGCTCGACCATCTCTGTGGGTTTGCCTGTGGGCGTGAGCCGCACAGGAGCCACACACTGGGCGGCCTGGGAGCTGGCACCCCTCTGTGGACACCGTGGTGCTCACCCCTTTGTGGCTTGCCGGCCGTTCGCAGTTACTTGGGGACAGAGCCGCTCAGGTCCTCCCTGTCTGTATTTTACAGTCTAGATCGTCATACAGTCCCGGAGCCAGCCCCTGTGGGGTGTGTGGGGTGCAGGTGTTGGTGCAGGGCTGGCTCCAGGTAGAGCCCTGAGGCCTTTGCTGGTATCCATGGAGGCCTCACAGGGAGACTGGACCGCGGCCACTGGGTCCCATGACCATTCGCAGGCAGGCAGTGGCTTGGGGGGCAGCCGCAGCCTTCTCCAGCCCCTGCTCCCTGGCATGGAGAGTAGCACGATGGGTCGCCCCCAGGCCCTCATGGGTAGGGCTTCCCACCTGCCCCCTGCATGAGTGGAACCACAGACTGTGGCTGTGGGGCTGCCACCTACGCATGCCTTGGTGATGAAGGTCCTGCCTGTGCCACAGGGCAGGGCGCCCTTTGGCTCTGCAGATGTAGCTTCTGTCTTCCAGTCCCCACTCTGAGCAGGGACCCCGGGAAGCCGCCTTCCCCTCCAGCCTCTGCTCTCCTTCCCTCTCCGTGGGGCCCGCCGTGCGATCAGAAAGTCTAGACTCTCCCGCTCCAAAAGAGGCAGGCAGAGGCTGTCCTTGGGGCCCTGGTTGCTATGACTTAGGTGTGCGTTGCGGGCTGCAGTGGGCACGGGGACCCGGGTGGAGGACGTCACGGTGGAACAGATCCTGTCCTGGTTCTGCTCTCCCTCGTCCCTGAGGAGAATGCAGGATGCAGGAGCCCACAGCTCAGGTGCCCGGTCTTCCCTGCGCTGTGGCACTACTCCAGAGACCCCGGGCCCTTCCCTTTAGGAAGTGTAGCTCAAGGACCCGCACCCGGGAGGTGAGACCTGGCTGCCCGCAGCGTCCGCAGGTCTTGTCTGTCTCTGCGTGTCCTTGAGCCGCATGGGCGGTCTCAGAGGAATTCCAGGAGAGCAGATAGGCTTGTGTGTGGGGCTGGGCATGTCCAACTTGTGGCCTGCCAGTCTTCTGCCCCTGATTTTTAATACTATCATAAAAATCTAGCAATTAAGTACATTAACTGTATCATACCTGTATTTTATACATGACTCAAGCCAATTCCCGCATTAAAAAAAAAAAAGACAAAAAGAGGCAGGCGACAGGTCGGACACAACTGTGTGGATGGTTTGTAGACTGGAACTTGGCAGGAACTCTACTCACAGCGCAGACGGATTCTCTCCCGGTGCTGGGCTCAGCCAAGCCGAGCTGATGAGCGGAGCCTCGCCCAGCGCTGGTCGTGGCTGGGTGGGCATGTGCTGGACGGCCAGCTCCTTCCCCGTGTCTCACAGCAGAGGCCGGACCCTGTGTCTCGGAGGACACACTTGCCCACGAGTTCTGCTGCAGGCTTTCAGGAGACACCCTGTGCGAAGGCCAGAGCCCAGGATTTCTGGTTTAGTTTGTTTTACAAGCAGAACTTCTGTGAAAGCTAGCCTCACCGAGGCCGGCTTCTGGGATCTTCCGTTGCTTTCTGAGGCCACTCCCACACCTGAGTTTCCTTGGCACCTGTCCTAAAATGACAAGCCAGGTGCCTCACATCGGAGCCCTGCTGCCTCCACGCAGACCTTTCCGGGAGCCATCTAGCCCTGGAATGTTGGGGTGCCCTCACACCGCCGTTAAACATAGAGGAAAGGAGGTGATGCTTCCGAAAATCGTAGGCCCTGTCTGGGAATTAATGTAGCCAACCAGTCCTGGCGGAGGCTGGGGTTATAGCATGCAGATGACAAGGACCAGGACACCCTGCACCCCACTCCCTAAGCCACGCCGGCCTGGTGAGCCTCCATGGGACCCACGGTGGGAGACGTGTGCCTGGCCTCCGCGTGAGCCTTGTACCCTGCACCTGCATGTGGAATCCCGGTCCCTTCCTTTGCACTGCTCAACCTCAGTCCCAGGGGAAAAGCCAGCACCCTTGGGTTCTGGTAAGGCCTGATTGGCCATCACCCTCCCATTGGTCTAAACCTCTGTTCCTCTCTGTTTCCGAGGAGGGTTGGGATACGGGAGGCCACAAGACAAGCGCCCTCCTGTCCCCTCCTGTCCTGCACCCCAGCAGGACTCCCAGGGATGGCCCCTCGTTGTCTGCATCCCGCCCTCCACGGGTGTGGTGTGTGAAGAGCGTGTGGCCTGAGAGGACGTGGGCTCTCAGGGAGTCTGCCCCGGAGCACACGTGGAGGCATGTGTGCATGACTCAGTTTCTCGGTCTGCGAGCTGGCCACAGGCCCAGCCGGGCACGTCACAGTTCCTCCTGAGTCGTCGTTTCATGGGGTTGGATTCACTCAGCGCACACCGAAGGGCAGGCCAGCACGGGAAGGCTTGTCACGGGCAGTGTGCCACTGTCCTGTGATTCCGCGGGGCTCTGCTGCTGCTCGTGGGGACGCATGGAAACTTGCCTGTGCCACGCTGCCGAGACGCGGGAGGACCCAAGGCAGTGCTCACCCACGGCCCACAAAACCACCCTGTGGTCCCTGCATTCATCCCTGCAATTCTGACCAGGGGTCACAGGAGTGGCCTGAGTGTAGTGCAGAGAGCACCCCTGGCCCTGGGGTGTCTGTGTGCCTGGCAGTCAGGTTGGCAGGTTACTGACCACGTTTTGGTGCAGGCCTCACTCAGTCGCTTTGTCACCGCTGGCGCACCCACGGCTCAAGGGAGGCAAGGCTTGTTTTAGCTCAGAGCGCAGGTCTTGTTTAGACCCCGAGTAGTCACTGGCAGGGGCAGAGGGTCTGGCGGCTCGTCCCCTGCAGCGAGGAGGCAGAAAGGAGAAGGGCGCAGCTTGTGAGAGGCGTGCCCCTCCAGGCCACGCTCCGGCGACCAGCCACTCCCAGCCAGGCCAATTCTTCAGCACGGCTGTGTGTCATCATGGAGTAATTTGCTGATAACGATTAACCACCGTCATCCAGTTGCCTTCCAAACACACGAGGCTTTTGGGGACATTCCAGAGCAAACTGTGACAGGCCCCCGCAGTCCAGGGGTTTCATTCCAGAAGTGAGTCTGATGTGGATCACCCTGGGATCCAGTCCATCCTGCTAGGGTCACACGTTGTTCGCAACTCTTTAGATCAAGGGCTGTGTGGGAGGCCTTGTGCTGTGTGTGCTGGGATCGAGCAGTTAGGATCACGAGAGCCCCACAGGCTCTGTCAGGGTGGGCCTGGCTGGCCAGGGGCCAGAGTGCTTGAACAACGAGTAGAGGTCGGGTCTGAACCCTAGAGAGGGAAGGGGAGGCGGTATCTGTGTTACCCACAGAGTGCCAAGGGTTGTTGAGAAATTGTCCTTTATGCTGCCTGGCCTTGTTAAGTAGAGTAGGGCAGAAGTCCCCTTTGAATTGTGTTCACATAGGTGGTCAGCTTCTCTGCTGCCAGGACAAAATACCCGTATCCGCAACTTGTCGGAGAGGGTCCGGTTGGCTCACGGTTTCGGAGGGTTCAGTCCAAGGCCGGCTGGCTCCGAGGCTGAACTGTCATGGCCGAAGGGAAATAGTGGCGCAGAGCCGCTCACCCATGCGGCGAGAAGCAGAGCTCAGGAAAGGACTGCCGGGAGAGGTACACCCCAGAAGGGTTGTCAGAAGCAGTAAATTGCCCGCTCTTCCCTCTTGGCCTCTGTGATCTGACAGGGTGATACATTAGCTGTTGGCCTGGGTTTTTTTAGAGAGTATTTTGGAACCTTTGTAGCCCTGTTCACACGGCTGCAGTGTAGATGGCTGGGTGCTTCGGGCAGGCTCCTCCCACCCATGTGGCAGGGTCCTTAGTGACCAGAATCGATGGCCAGGTCCCAGCATCCCAGACTCCAACCCACAGCCTGGTGCCAGGGTGGGCAGGGCGGGCCCCAGAGCCGTTGGCTCAGCAAGTCTGCCTGTGCATGGCTGTCCCTGCAAGCTCCTGTCTGTGCCTGTTGCTCATCTTTGGGGTGTGGCTTGTTTCTGCGGTGGTTGGGGTTGCAGCACCCCTGCCGCCTGTCAGTCCCCGTGTCTGCTCTGACGTTGCCGGGGAGTAAGTGTCTCAGGCAGATCTGCGTGCTGCCCTCGAAGAGAATTCCCTGGGCCTGCTGTCCACTGTGTTGTCCTCAGACCTGGTGATTTATTGCTGTTAGACCTTTGTTAGTGAGTAATTGTGAACAGAGGCATGGGGCTGCCTGAGACGTGTTGTCACATTTCAGCATGTCTGCTGGGGGGTGCTGACCTCACGTCAGCCACTTGCCTGATCTGTGGCTGTGGCATGTCATGTTATGACCCAGGCCTTTGGGCGTGCTTCTTAGGGTCAACCAGATTCTATTTAAAGAGAGAAAGTCAGTCAAATGCTTTATGGGGAGAGGGCTCCGGCTCCGAGCCTCTGGTCAGGAGACGCAGTGATTAAAATGTAACTGTGCTGCTGTGGGCACTGGAGCTGTGCCCAGAGCTCTCCCGGGGCCAGGCATCTCGCCACCCGCTGCCCCGCACTCAGCCCTTCTCTGCACCCCTGCGGCCCCTGAACACAGCACTCCAGGTCGTCACAGAGCTGCAGGCCCTGCACGTGGTGGACCTGCCATCTGGGCTGCATCTGATCCACCCAGATGTCAGAAATGTCTTCCAAAAAAGAGGTGAGGCGGGAGCGGGGGCTGCCCCAAGGTCTGCCAGTGCGGCCCCCGCATCCGTGCCCCAGGGTTCTCGTAGCCCAGGAAGAGAGGACCATGCCGGGGTGTCTCCTCACTCCCCGCCTGCTGCTGCCGCCGGTCCAGGGGCTCGGGGCGCTCCTCGCTGCCCCCGGAGGAGGCAGGCGCCTGAGCCGACCGAGGTGGAGCTTGTGCCCGCGGGGCCCACAGGCCCATCTTCCCGTCATCCGTTTCTCTCTCCTTCCTTCCTGTCTTTTGCTCCAGTCACGTGTGATATGGCAGGGTGGTGCATCAGCTGTTGGCCAGGTCAGGACTCACCGTGCTCACATGCACACACCTTTTTCAGGATAGTCTTACTTCTCGGACAGGCAGGTGTGCGGGGGCGATGAGTGGAAGGCTCCTGGGGGAGGGGCAGGGAGGCCATGACCAGCCTCTTGGCCTCTGCCTCTGATGGTGGCACGAGGTGTGGCGACACGAGGGGCTGCTTGAGATGGTCCTGCTCGGCGGTACAAAGGTCCCTGCGGGCTGCAGCCTTCCCGAGGCCTTCACTGGCGGCAGGGAGAAGCTTCTAACCTCACCTTCTCAGTTAGGCCGAGAGTCCTCGGCTTCGCTTATGACATGCCCTTAATTTAATGGAGGTAACTTAATCACGTTCTCATGAGTTGACAGACAGGAAAGAGGGCGCTGTGCTCAGGACTGAGGATTTTTGTCTGCTCATGTCTCTTGAGTTTTCCCCTTTCTGGGCGGTTCTTATTTCTGGGTTTCTAGAGTTTACTTAGAAACCAGAAAGGGGAAGGAGTTTGGACACCTCCACGGGAGCATAGGGTGCCAACGTGGGCATCTCAGACTGATCAGCCCGGTGGGGGGGGGGGGCTGCGAAACCAGGGGGCAGATCCCCGTAGCTGTGTGCAGACACCATCCACTCTGCACAGTGAGCGAAGTCCAGAAATAACTGCCACGTGTGCCTGCAGGTTACCTCCCCAGGCAGGGGAGGGCAGGGACAGGATATGGATGTCCTAGCCGCCCCTCCCACCACCTGCTAAGAGGAGGGAGGGTTTGGGAGAAAGTGCCTGAAATTCCATCAACCTGAAGTAGCCTTTCATTTTAGGAAAAAAATATTTGTTGAGGTTTACATACCATCTAATTCACCTGTCAAGGAGAAGCATTGTTTCCGTCGGTACACAGTCACAGGGTGTGTCACGGTTGCCCTCTCCAGTCCAGGAGAGGCTGGAACGCTGAGGCATCCTGCACACCACGCCTGGCTAGGCCCATCCGGGACTCCCTTACGTGCATGCGTGGGGCCCATCCTGGACACCCGTGTGGGTGGAGCCTGTCCTAGGTGCTCCTGTGGGGGACTGTGCAGTGTGTCCTTCCCCACAGGACGTTGTGGAGAGCTCGTCCCGCTGCAGCAGTCAGCCCTGGTTCCTTCCTGGCTGGCCAGACTGCGTCGTGTGGGCGGACCTCCGACTCCGTCCGTCCTTTCGTGGGCTGGACCTGGAGAAGCTCCCACACTTCGGCTGCTGCGGGGACTGGCGCCGTGAGCATCCCTGCCCTTGCCTCTTGTGCCGCTCTGGGACAGCCAGAAGTTTTGGTTGGTGGTTTGGGTCCCTCTCAGGTATACCAGTGCAGGTGTCCTTTAAGTCGAGATGTGCCACTGGCCGTCTGGAGGCATGCAGACAGCGGCCCGTTCAGAGTGACCGGGGAAGACACGTGAGGGCCTGGCTCCAGCTTTGTGCCCGCTGGTCGTCTTGGGACCCTGTGATGCGGACGGAGTGTGTCACTCCGACCACCTACAGGAAACCCGCATGTGCATGCTAATGCCGCCCTCCTCATTCTTGACCTCGAGTCCCCCTCCCTCCCCGCTGTGTGGCAGGGCTTCCGCCCACCTATGCCCCCTGTAGCCGTGGGCAGCTTGGCCGACACGGGTCCGAGTTGTTAGAGTTGTTGGGGTCTGGACTGTGTAAAGAAGCAGTTCAGGCATCCCACCTTCAGTCTTGTCCTGATGACATTCCCGGGGAAGGCTGAACGACCCAGGCCGGAAGCAGCAACGAGGCACTCTGCGTGCTGGCCGTCTCCAGGATGTCCTGTTGCTGCATCTTGGCACCTCCTGGTGCCGTCCGAGACGTTTGTGGGGAGACCACATGGCAGAGCTCGCTTTGGTTTTAGGTCTGAACGGAACGCCTGGGATCTCTGCGCTGACCAGCCGTCTCTACCCGTGTGAGAGTGCTCTGCAGCCTCTGGGTTTGGTCCGGCTCACCTAGGTGCTGAGCGCGGGGATGGTGGGGGCATCTGCCACTCAGTTTTGTCCCTGGGCTGTCACCTGAGCGGCAGCAGGAAGCTAAGAGTTAGCCCCTGAGTTGTCACTTGTGGATGGAATCCAGGCGCCATGGGGTGAACTCGAGGTTGTCACCTGTGGGTGAGATCTAGAAGCCCTAGGTGTCCCTGGGGTTGTGACCTGTGAGTGGAATCCAGGAGCTGTGAAGTATGTGCGCATTGTCACCTGTGGGTGGCACGGGGCATTGTGTCCTCGGTCTCATCCTCAGTGGACGTGTGCACAGTGGCTTCCACACCTAGGCTTGCTTTCATGTAACGCAGACGGGGTTTATTCTTTCTCTGTCTTTCTCTGCTCTGTGTGCGTGTGTGTGTGTATGGTGTGGTGTGGTGAGGTGTGGTGTGGTGGAGGCACGCCCCGCCAGCATGTGGTAAGCAGTCAGTCAGTGTCCTGAGCTTGTCACATACCGCGCGGTAGCTCCATCCTTTCCTCCCATCTGGGCCGAGTGCTCCGCGTGCTCCCTTACACTTGAGTCACCTTTGAGCAGTTCTTTAGTGGTGAGCGTGCACTGCACAGAGTTGTGAGTCCGAGCAGGCCTTCGTGAGCTGTCCCTGGCTCAGGTGGCCAGGAGGCCCCTGCTTCCCTCCAGCTGGGCACGCTGCATGGCTCTGGGGCAGCGTCAGTGACCTAGTCACGGTGGTGCGGCTCGTGTCTACTCCAGAAATCTGGACGGTTCCCTTCATTTGTGCCATTTGCTGAAATGTTTCCAGCTTCCCGGCTGTCTTTCGTTGCACCTCTGTGGCTGCCTCGATTCAGAAAAATTTCATGGTCGTTTTGGCTCTGGAGAAGCACCAGAAGTCACCCAGTGCCGTATCCAGTAAATAAGTGGGTGAAGACTCACCGTTACGTTTTTACCGGCCTGCCTTTCCACTGGTGGCACGTGGCACTTGCTGTGTTTCTAAATCACACCTCATTTAAAAAAAAAAAAAAAAAAACCTCAGGAGAGGACTCCCAGAGCAGCTTCGGGAAGCGCTAACGATGACGGAGTGTGTTTGAAGACAGGGACGGGCCTCAAGGGATTAGTGGCGGTGCGTGAAACCTTTATGTTTAAACAGTGTCCTGAGCATTTCCCTCACCCCCCTTTGTCCAATGTACTGTCTCCTTGTTGGTGAAGAGAGGAGCCAGTCTGGCTGTGTCCCAAGTCACAGGGACAGCAGGGCTCTCCTGCTTCGTGTCTAGACATCTATTCGTGGAGCTTCAAGAGGGTCTCAAGTCACTGTTCCATCCATACTGTCCTCACCACAAAATGGGAAGTTGGCAGTTGGTCCAGATGGCGCAGCGTCCTTGGGTCCAGGACAGCACCCAGCAGCCCCTCTCTTCCATTGCATCTTCCAAGGCCCTCTTGGGGCCACACAGAGAGAAGAATTGTTTTGGGCCTCATATATGATGCCTAAATTATTGCATAATGTAGTAACACATAGAAGTAATGAAACATCCTTCTATGTATTTGTTAGCTATAACATGAAAAGAAAAGAAAGCCTGAGGTTGGACACACTTGCTTAGAGGGTCTCTTGGGCACCAGGCCCTGTGGAGGTTCCAGCGCCCCCTAGGCACCCACCCCAAGATCTGCTGAGTAAATGTTCTTGGCCATTTTTGCCCCAGAACCCCGTGTGTGGCCAGGGAGCAGCCCCGTCTGTGATGCCTGCACACATGGAAGACATGGCTCCCTGAGAGTGATCTCTACACACAGCAGCACGTCCCATGCTGGGGGCGAGCGTGAGGGGCTTCTGGTTCCCAGAAAGCAGGTGGATGGCAGAGGGGCTGCAGAGAGGGCCAGCGAGACAGGTAGTGTGCACGCAGAGGCGCCTCCCTCCCTCCGCGGCACTGGCTGGTCCCAGAGCGGCAAAGGTGCCAGCCCCCGGGCAGCTCTAGGCGAAGTGCCGACCCCTTGGGTGATGGAGCGGGTGTTGGAGTTCTGCTCTCACCAACTTGCTCCTCTATGGGGCGCACCGTCTCTCCTCTGCCGCCTGTTGTACCATGAAGCTGCTGCCCACCGCTCCTACGAGGACTGGAAGGTGGGGCCAGGGCCACCGGATGTGAGGGTCGTGGCCCTGGGGTGGCTTTTCGGGGTCTTGGTCCTTCAGTGCCAGTGGCCTGCTCAGCGCAGGTGTCCATGTGGGTCCGCCTAGGGCCCTGCCCTCCCTGCTCCCCGTGCTGTGCCCTGCCCTTGCGGAGGCGGGCCGGCCTGAGCTCGGGCCCCTGACGTGGAGGAGGAATCCCGCTGTCCCCGCGAGCTTTTCCTCCTCGTTTCCTAGTCCCGTCCTCCTCTGGAAGCCTTCGTAGTTACCATCAGTTTCTGTTGTTCGCACATGCACGCTGTGAGGACCCGGAGCCCCCCACACGAACACGGTCAGGGGGAATGCAGCCGGGGCGGAGGCCCGGGGCTGCGGCGCTGAGGCGCGTGCCCGCCCTGTCACGCCGTCGGGGGAGCAGCCTCTGTGCAGAGGCGCGGATGCTGGGGGGCCTGGGCCGAGGCTGACGCTGCCTTCTCCCCACAGTGTGCTGGCGAGGAGAACTGGGTTGACAGCCGCACCGTCTACGTGGGGCACAAGGAGCCACCTCCGGGTGCCGAGGCCTACATCCCGCAGAGATACCCGGACAACAGGATCGTGTCCTCCAAGGTAGCCCTGCACCCAGCTTATCTGGCTCCCTGTGGACCCCGCTTGCCCCGGGGCACTGCTGCGGGGCTAGCACTGCACGCTGCCCTGTGCCACGGTCACAGCGCCCTCCCCTCGCGGGGGGACGGGCTCCAGGGCTCCGAGGGAGCTCCGCCTTCCCTGCCCCTCGCGTCACGGCCGCACTTCAGCCCTGCCAGACCTCCAGCACCCAGCTTCTGTTTCGGTTGCTTCCAGGCAGTGTCAGGCTGGATGCCGTATCTTCCCGGTGCCCTTGATGCCTGCCCGCTCTCTGTGGCCCTGTGGCTGTCATCAGCCGCCCAGGGCCAGAAGGTCCTTGTTAGTAACATGTGAGCCATGGTAGCCGTGCCTAGGGATCACCCTGTGCTCCTAGCCGGAGCACGAGAGGTGTGGGCGGCCCGCTTCCAAGTGATGTCCTGCTCACCAGCACAGGGGACATGAGAGGCAGCTCCGTGAACACAGGGCAACATGGGAAAGGTCTGAGGAACCGGGTGCGGAGCCAGGTGATCGCCCAGCAGTGGAGGACCCTTCCTCAGGTTCACGAAGTAAGGCCTCTGAGCACATGCGTGGGTGTGCTGGGTGTAGCCACGTCGCTGACCTTCACTTTGCATGCCCTCTGTGTGACCCCATGGCAGGCCTGGTTAGGTCCCTTGGGGATCCAGGTGGTAGATCTGCTTAATTCACACCTGGGCGTCCTGGGTCTAGTCTTGTGGTGAGCCGTGTTAGGCTTCCTCAGTGCAGACCTCTGGTAGACCCACTTGAGTGACACCTGGCCATCCCAGCTGTAGACCCGTCTGGTCACGCCTGAGCATCCTGGGTGTAGACCTGTGGTGTACCCCCATAGGTCACATCAGGGTGCCCTGGGAAGGCTCTCAGCCTCAATATTTGGCAACAGAAAGTTTGTTTTTCAAAGCCTCTTTTGTGGCTTAGTTTGTAGCTGCATTAATAAGAAAAAAATGTACAGCTTTAATTTTCAGAAGCACACGTTCCTTCTGCTGCCTCAGCTCCCGTGGCTGAGCCACACGGGAGGCAGGCAAGGAGCCCGGTGCCTGGCCCTGGTCTCATGCCTGTGCTGGCTGAGCTGATCAGGGCAGTAACATCTGTCGCATCTTACCCGAATGCTCCTCAGCAGCTCCGCCGGGGCCCGCCCTGCCCCTTCCCACAGGCCCTAGGTCGGCCCTTGGTCCTGAGGAAGGAGATCACGTGACGCTCAGGAAGCGTACGTCCTGGGCTGTGTAGAAACAGTTTCTTGAGTGCGCTTTGTGCCAGGAAGCTCTTGAGCAGGAGCCAGCGGAACTGAGTCAACACCCTTGTGGAGAATGGCTGGGGCTCTGGGGCTCGGGCGAGGTGTTTGCAAAGCCAGCAGCTCTGTGTGGCCCGTGTGGCCTTGGGACCTTGGGACTCCATCCCTCGAGGGGGCAGCCCTCGCCTTGTGGCAGGGACATGTCAGAGGAGGCACGGCTTCACTGGCCTTCTCGGTCAGTGGGATCCAAGGCAGGGTGGCAGAGGCCCTGGGAGCCCAGGACCCAGGAGCCGGTTGGCAGCCACTTTGACAGAGGCTGATGTTGAGTTCTGTGGATCCTCCAGCACGCGCAATGGAGGACTCACAACTGTTTTTGCTAATAACAGCTCTCGGTGTGTGAAAAGTATTAATTTATAGCACGTGATTTTATAAGAGATTTTGGAGAATGTCAGTGGAATATTTTCGATCCCAGCTCCCAAATGGAAATATTCTTAGATAGGACTTTTCAAGGGCTTAGAGCCCATATCCCCTTCCCAAGTTTACGTTTGCTAAAGTGTCCCCTGAGGGCGGTGTGAGGGCTGAGCCTCTCCTGTGTCCTGCTCCTCATCCGCCTGCTTGGGCGAGGTGGGTGATGGCCAGCAGTCGACAGAGCTCCGGCCCCTCTGGAAGGGGGACTCCTGGGGCAGCATCCAGCGGAGAAGAAGGAGCAGGAGGGGCCGTGTGGGCGGCCCCGACCACAGGCTGCGCAGCCACGTCAGCGCCAGTGTCCTCCACGGACCTGGACCTACGCCAGCTGCCTGCGCTGCCCTCGGGCACCTCACAGCTATTGGCTTACGCCTTCCAAAGAACTGAATTCCTGAGGCTACTGGGAAGCAGGGGATTACTCCGACCCCCTGGTGGGTGCGGACACTGTTTCAATGACTCACGTTTGCGTAAGTGACCCTGTTTATGCTATGCTACGTGAGCCCCAAGGCCCACAGGCCACAGGGAGGGGGTCAGTATCCTCCCAACAGCTGCTTCTGAGCAGAGGTCCCTTGTGACGTGCCCTGACACCGTGTGCCCAGCATAGGCCGTGACATGCCACCCTTACCAGCCCCCTCCCAGTCACGAGCGTAGCAAGGCCTCCGCCCTTGTGAGCTGATCGCCTGCCCCAGAGACCAGCTTCTGGTCTGTTTCTGGGACTGTCACCTGGACATCTGGGTGGGTTCCAGTTTCAGGTAAATATAGCCAGGGCCTCTGGGTGGCTTCCGGTTGTTCTGTCCTGGCGTATCCGGCTGCCAGCAGCGCCTGGAGCTTCTTGAGTTTGTGCTCACCAGATTGAGAGACAGTAGGTGGGGCTTGTGTGGGCTGGACTCCAGGGACACAGAACCAGAGTCTGGCTTGCCCAGGGGAGCAGGTAAGCACGTGGGATCAGACTGCAGTGCCTGCCACCTACGTGAGGACATGGAACACAGACCTGGTATGCGTTATATGCCGGGTGAGGCAGGAGCACAGGGTGCTGGCCTCTGTCACGGCTTTGCTGCCTCCAGAGGCCTGCGTGGCAGAGAGGTAGCAGGCGTGCCCCATGTCCAGCCTCAACACAGACCCCCTCCGCCCTGTACCCACTGGATATTAGTGTCCGGGACTCGCTGTATCTCTGACATATCAGAGCAGGGAAGGGACTCCTTCCCAAGAGCCGCCCGTGCTGGGCGGGCCTGTGGAGCCTCGCAGTTCTGCAAAACGGAAGCATGTGCTTCCCCCTTCCCCACCCGTGGTGTCACATGGCCAGCTCCCTACAGCAAAAGATGCCTGTTCTGTATTATCCTACGTACCAGACCCAGCAGAGCGCCACAGAAGTTGACCCTCCTTCGTGGGGGTTTGGCTGTTCTTACGTATGCCATCAGGAATTAAAGTCTGTCTCGTTGACAGCCTCACGGATCAGCACAGTAGCTTGTCACCGCGATTCTGTGAAACGCGGAGTGACAGAGCCCAGGGGGCCTGAGCGGCGGCAGCGGTCTTAGGTGCCTGATTAGAATTAAGTCCTCGTTTAAGTAGTTTTTAATTCCAGATCCACCCTGGTTCCCTGGTAGGTCATAAGATTCGAGACCAAGCTGGGATCCTGGAGCGGCCAAGCCCAAACAGGCCAGCAGTCCCTGTAGCCGGCTAGCGGTAGAATCCACCCTGCCCGCAGTCGCCCCTGCCACACCGCACTGCCACAGAGCCAAGGGGAGGTGGGATGGTAGGAGCCCACCCCGGGGACTGTCTCCCGGACCCAGGCTGGGTCCGTGGCACCTGTGCCGCTCACCTGTCAGAGCCCTCACCCCACAAGCTCTGCCGGCGCCGCGACTCCCTTCACTCGGGCCAGCCCCTCAGTCCTGAGGAAGCCCCTGCCTTGGCTCTCCGGACGTCCCGGAGCCCGGCCTGCGCGTGCCCGTCTTGCATCGCAGCCAGTTCTTCATGCCAAGTCAGCGTTCCACCGTTAGTGATTTCTCTCTGCAATCTTGTTTGGTGGGCAACCATGCGCCCTGAGACGCAGCGGGCGGCCACAGCTGCGACATGTGGCCCAGGACACAGCGTGGGTCCGGCAGAGAGGAGTCGGACAGAAACCTAGTGTCCAGACTCCATGCTGACTGTGGGTTGCTGATGTCCGGGACCGTGTTCTTAACACTGAAGTTGAGTGAGAGGCTTGGGAAATAGAGCACAGCCAGGTTGTGTCTCTTCTCCTCTCTGTGCCCTCCAAATAAGGAGATGACTGACCCTGCACCCCGCTGTGTAGCATCTGCACCCCGAGCCCGGCCTCCCCCCTTTACACCCCAGGGAGACCCTATGTCTTGCTGTGTAGACACGGCGTTCTGTTGTGTGGACACCACAGCGTGCTCTCGGGTCTCTGCACCCCCTGTGTGGACACTAAACCCTACCTAACACTAACCCTCCTGTGGGACACCACACCTTGCTGCTTGGGCGCTTTGCCCTGCCATGCGGGTGCTGCATTCTTGACGTGTAGGCCCTGCACCCTGCTGTGTGGACACCTCCATGCTGATCGCAGCCTTACCTCATTTTGCCGTCCCCACCCTGTCAGGCTCCCGGAGGGGAGACGCGAGGAGACGGCGCGCTAGACCAGCGTCCACTGGGGTGGTCTTGGCCTTGGGAAGGACGCCTCCCGGTGAAGCTGTGGCTGCGCTGCTGGGCATTTTATCTTGAATTCTCCACAGCCGGCTTTGAAGTACATGTTCAGTTTGAGGAGTTTATTCTTAAGGTCAACAAATTTAAAATGTCAACAAACACTCTGAATTTCGAATTACGAGTTTTGTACCTAAAACTAACCGTTCTCCACCATGAAGCCTGGTGCGTACCAAGCGCAGTGACGTGTTTCTGCTTTCCTTTTGTGCAGTACACGTTTTGGAACTTCATACCCAAGAACTTGTTTGAACAGTTCAGAAGAATCGCCAATTTCTACTTCCTCATCATATTTCTGGTACAGGTAAGGCAGGTCTTTTCTGTCTCATGAAATGCGAATCTAAATAGACGATGCTGCTGCGCGCTTCTTGCCGTGGACGTGCTGAGGGAGGGAGCGAGGACGCAGTGTCCCCACCCCACCCAGCAGCCTTGATTCTCGGCTGAAACAAAGGCGGGATCCCTTGCAGGCCAGCCTTGCGGTCACCGTCTTCTAGGACCAGAGGTGACAGATGGACCTGGCTGGTCGCATGCTGGTATTTTTCTAGGTGTGTGCAGATAACTTAGAATGGTAACCCCTGACCTTTCTGTCAGTTTTTCTAAGAACCAGAGTTGGGGGCAGGTGCAGTTGGGGACGCACCAAGCCCGTTGCATTTGTTGTGCGCTTTACGGTACCGTAATCCCGGTCGTGGCCTGGCGGGAGGCGGAGCTCAGGCAGCCGTGTGAGCCACGGGGAGCGGCTGTAAGTGCAAGTGAAGCTTTGCTGCTTTGACCGGCACCTCTTGCCTTGCAGCCTGGCTCCTAGAGGCCACAGCATTGGCCCGTGGTCCAGGGGTCGGGGAACTCTGCTCCCAAAAAAAAATCTGAAGATTGTATACATTAAAAGGCAGTAGAGAAACGAGAGACAGAGCACAGTGAGGGTGTGAATCAGGGAACAGTGTACAGGCGTGTAGCCGGCGTGTTGTGAGAGTAGCGGCTCCTGTTCTCTGAATCATAAAATTAGGGTTGAATGTGTCTTGCAAATTCATCCAGCATCAGGTTATCCAGGTAGAGTGCCACCAGGGGCGGGCACAGTCAGTGGTGAGGGCACGTGCCTAGGGGCGCGGGGCCCGGCACTCCATCGTACCTGGCGAGGTGGTGCACGCCTGTCAGTCCAGCACTCGCCGAGGCGGGAGGACAGCCATGAGTTCTAAGCCAGCCCACACTACGTAGTGAGTTGAGGACCAGCCTGGACTATGGAGCGAGACTCTTAAAAAATAGCATGACAGCAGCATAGTGGATTAGCGTGTGTCCTGGCCTCACTGGACTTCGCCGCCTTGAGCCCAGGCTCAGCTGAGCGGAGGGTGCTCTGTGCCCGTTAGGAGGGCAGGGTCGCACGCCTCCCGCTCTGTCTCCCTGCGCGACTTGGCTGCCGTGAGTGGAGGCCGGGCGTGGGCGCGGGCCACTCACGGCTGTCTCTGCCCTCTGCAGCTGATCATCGACACGCCCACGAGCCCCGTGACGAGCGGACTGCCGCTCTTCTTTGTCATCACAGTCACGGCCATCAAGCAGGTGAGCGTCCACAGGCGGGAGGACGCGGCCGCGATTCCAGCCGCGCGCTGCCGCGATTCCAGCCGGGGCTGCCGCACCGGCTCAGCCACAGGGTCCGTGTCTGTCACGGCTTCCCGGTTCGAGTTGGGCGGGCTGCTGCTGTGGTTCCTTGGGGTCAGGGGGCGGACAGATTTCCACATCCTGGGCCCTGGTGTGGACACGCCGCCCGGCTGCTCTGCCTCATGCCTGTCTCGTCCCCCACGCACAGACCTGCAGAGCCCGGGGGTGTGAGCAGTCCAGCGCTGGGAGCCGGGCGGGCATGGTTCCTTCCAGTCCCACCAACGCCTGTGACTAACACGGCAAAGGGTGTATC
The DNA here is from genome assembly GCA_004027205.1 of Ctenodactylus gundi. Lineage (NCBI taxonomy): Eukaryota > Metazoa > Chordata > Mammalia > Rodentia > Ctenodactylidae > Ctenodactylus > Ctenodactylus gundi. The sequence goes on from PVKB01006639.1 coordinate 41,936, forward strand.
TCTTCACTGTCTGTTTTTCCTGACTCAGTGCGGCATCCTGCCCGCTGCCAACTTCCATAAGATACTTACCACCCCAAAAAGAAACCTTTCGCCTGGCAGGAGTCACTCCCCACTGCCTGCCCCACCCCGGAAGGCAGTGCCCCTGCCTGTCTCTGGACTGAGTACTCGGCACGGTCCAGTCCCCGGAATCCCGCAGCGCAGGTCTCCGTGCTGGCCTTCTCCCCTGGTGTGGCCTTTCAAGGCTCGCGCACGTGCCACGTGCCCGCACTGTGGCCCTCGTGCCGGTCTGTGGGTGGGCGTGCTGCCTGCTCCCTCTTGGCTGTTGTGACGAGCGCTACTTGGAACATCCGTGCATACGTTTCCTTTTTCCTGATCTGTTTGTGTCATCTTAACTGAGCACGGCTTTTGCTCTGGGTCTCTGGGTGCACCCAGGTCTTCAGTTCCTGGGGTGTGTATGCAGGAGCAGCCAGCTGTGGGGTCTGCAGAGTGAGCATGCACCGTGCCCGCCCCCCCATCAGTCCGAGGGACCTGGTGCGGAGGGGACTCGCTCGAGCTCAGTGTCACCTGCCTCTGTGTTGTGGCCCGGTGTGGCTCCTCCGGTCGCCTCTGTGGTGGCCAGGGATGCGGCACGTCCTCTCAGAGGCACAATGGCCACTCCTGTGTCTTCGTTAGACAGAGGGCCTCAGGCCCCTCACTCTTTTTAAAGTTGGATTATTTTGCTTTTTGTGGTCAAGTTTTAAGAATCAATCCTGTGTCCTGGGAATGAGTCCCTAATCTGCCACAGGGGTTAATTTTTGTTTGAGACATGTTACTTACAGTTCTGATGTAATTCCTGATGACCACGTTACCCACAAAGCTGTGTGTCCTAGTCACGTTCTCGCTGCTGGGGCCCCGTTCCTGACACCCGCCATGTAAGGGAGGAAAGGTTTGTTGTAGCGTGCAGTTCAGAGATCTCTGTCCGTGGGTGGCTGGAGCAGCAGCGTGGTGGAAGTGTCTGGCAGAGAACAGCTGCCCGTGGGGCGGAGCCAGGGCAGGAGCGTGTCCGTCCAGGCCAAGTCCTCAGTGAGCACGCAGCAGGCCTCCCAGCCAGGCCTCGCCTCCGCAGAGCCCACGAGGTCCATACGTGACCCACAGCATGCAGTACGCGAGGCTTTGGGGGAACATGCCAGATCCGAGTCATGACGCTGGTATTAGTCTTAAAAGAAAAAAAGAGCCTGAAGCCCTGCGTGAGAGCTTAGCCAGCAGAGCTGGTGGCGGCGAGGGGTGTGGGCCAGGGTGGCCGCAGGGGCGCACCGTGGATGGTGCGGGGTGGGGCCGAGTCTCCGCACTTCCTGGCACCTTGTGGGGGGCTCTAAGCGCTCCTCTTACGGTCCTCAGCATGAGAAGGTCTGGATTTTTAAAAATACGGGACTGTTAGGAGCATTTGAGAATGAATTACTGTCGAGTTTTATTGTTGCTCGCCAGCACTCTCGAGATGCAGTTTTGAAAGCTCTGTCTGAGGCCCACTGCGCGTTCAGGTGGTGGAGCCGGCGGGCTGAGCGCGGCGAGCCGGGGCGTGTCCCAGCAGAAGCCCAGCACTTCTGCCGAACCTTGGGCTCACACATTCCCCTTTCTGGAATTTAACCTGAGGATACGTCATGGATGCGCACACAGATGTAAAGATGACTCTCAGGTTATTTGTAGCTGGAGGCCTGGAAGCAAGCCGGTCTGACCACAGGCACACCTATTTTTGCCTATTTTTGCCCTTTTTTTGGCGGGAGGCCCGGGAGTGAAGAGCTCTTAGGCCGCGGATAAAATATATCAGACAGTTGATGTGCGTGTATAAGCCCGAAAATTTCCTCTGTAAAATTTTCATTATAACATTTTAAAAACATAAGGACATGTTCCACACCCACAGCACACCTCACCGTGGAGACGTCTGCACCCGTCATGGGTGGACGGGGAGAGCGCGTGGGGTCCGAGCTGAGCACGGGAAGACACGGCCTGGGCAGCCTGTCACAGGCTCTGTCTCCCTCCTCCAGGGTTATGAAGACTGGCTCCGCCACAAGGCAGACAACGCCATGAACCAGTGCCCGGTCCACTTCATCCAGCACGGCAAGCTGGTGCGGAAGCAGAGCCGCAAGCTGCGGGTGAGCCACCGGCCCTGAGCCGCAGCTCGGCAGCAGGCGTGTTGCATGAGTTGGTGTCGCTGCGCTGTGGCCTGTGTCGAGGTGACTTTCTGGGCCCTTTCCAGCCTCGCTGGCCCTGCAGAGGCCTGTGCATGCAGCGAGGACAGAGTGGCCAGCCCCTGCGGCCGCACACCCGCAGTGTGACTCACACTCGGCCCCTCGACCCGGCCCTCTGTCCCCCCTCCTCTCCCTCTTCTCTCTGCCGTGTGGGCTCACCGACCCGAGGCTCCGATTCGGTTCCCGTGCCACCATCATGTTCTCCCTTTGCAGAATGTCCTGTACTTCAGATGAACAACATTCTTAAGAGCCAGATCTAAACCGCATCTCTTGCAAAATTATACATCTTTAATGCGTCAGCGTGGTGGGCGATGCCTGCCCGGCACCCGAGGCCGGGACTGGAGGGTTGTAAGTGACTGTGGGAGTGTGCACCAGGCTCTCCCGCTGCCCGGCCCTGGCCTCCCCTGGCCACGGTGACTCAGCCTCAAGGCGAAGGGCCCTTAGAAAACTGTCCGTTGTGCCTCTGTTCCTTCTTTGATTTTTATCTTGGATAATTGAAGAGTGACATGAGGCTGCAAGAAATAATAGACCCTCAGCTGTGGTTGGCCCTGCTCTGTTGGTCGTTTAGGAGATGGCCATCTGACCAGACTCACCAACAGCCCCTGTCCTCAGCTGCCGCGTGACTCCACCCAGTTGTGTGTGTCCGCAGCCATATCCTCCTCTTTTTTTTTCATGTTTTTAAACTTATTAGTATGTGTTTGCAGCACATGACATCAGTGTTCATTTCATCCTGAGGCTTGGTGCTTAGATGTGTCTCCTCCTGGTCTGTTTCCTTTTTCTTCTTTCTTTGAAATAGGGTGTCTCTGTAGCACACCGGGTCCTGAACCTCCTGTGTAGCCTTGGCGTGTCCAGAACTCGTGGTCGTCCTCCTGCCTTAGCCTCCCGAATGCTGGAATAACACGTGCAGACATGGACCACCACATCCAACCATTTTATTTTTATGTATTTTTGGGGAATCAAACCCAAGGCTTTGACCGTGATAGATGAGCTACCCCAGCCCAACTGTGGGCCATCTTAGCTCCCGGGCCCGACCCCCACTCCCTGGCCTCTTCCCATCTCCACCAAGTCTACTCTGTTTTCAGCCGCCATGTGCTTCATCCTTCTGGTTGTTGATAACCGCGTGCTAGATGGTGTTCTTGGTGTGACTGTCGAGTCAGGCTGGCTGGTCACCGCTGAAGGTCGTTGGTGGTTTCTGCTCAGGGCTCTTGGCTGAAGCTTCTGTGAACCTTTGTGCACAGGCTTTTCTGGGACATTTCTTTGGCATAGAAAGTCAAGAGTTGAACTGGTGGCTGTATTGTAAAGTCACTGGGAGAGCTAGGAGGAGCTCACCGCCCCTCCTGCCTGTCTTCCACATCCTGTGGCCCCACGAACCACTCGCCCCTGCCCCCCCACTTGGCGCTGCCTCCTGTTACTGTCTTGGCCCCTGCCCCACCCAGGGTTGAGAGGCTGGCCAGGCCGCTGGTCCCAGGGCTCCCACCCCCTGGAATCTCGCAGAAAGCTTTTCCTGCCTGTTCCCTCCTCTGGCTTGCTTTAGTTGCGTCCTCTGCTGTTGGGTCTGGAGGGCTCGCTGGTTCCAGGGAGTAGGCAGCGCTTCTCCAGGTGGCATGCCAAACCCTTAGTGTAGCGTGTTCGCCCTCATAAAGCCCAACTTGAGATTTTCCCCGTAGGGGTCGGCTTGTGAAGCCGTGATACAGCGTTCTGAACCCCAAGCACCAGAACCCCAGCGCATGTTCTTGTGTTTTCCCTAGGTGCTTCGTAAGTTCTTACTGTACGTGTGTGTTCATGGTCTGTCCGGAGAGATGGGAGGAACTGGGACAGAGCGCACCGTCCTGGTCACACCAGGGCCTCCTGCACCCAGACCCCACCTCCCAGTAGTGCAGTCAGCCACGAGCTCACCCACGCATGAGTCACCCCGTGACCCAGACACATGTTCCACACACTGGAGAGTTGGGGGGGGTGGTAGATCTGTCGGCACCCTCGCGCTCGGTCCAGACCATGCCTGCGAGGTAACCCACGTTACTGGCTGCAGACGACGCCATGCGCACACTTCAGGAGGAAGACCCTCACCCAGCGGGCACGAGGCACCACAGGGAATTCCGGCAACCACCCTCTTCTGTCTTGCAGGTCGGGGACATTGTCATGGTCAAGGAGGACGAGACCTTTCCCTGTGATCTGATATTCCTTTCCAGCAACCGGGGAGACGGGACCTGCCATGTCACCACAGCCAGCCTGGATGGAGAGTCCAGCCACAAGGTAACGAGCCGTGTTGCAGGTGCCACTCGGGATCTGGGTGGGAACCCCCAAGTCCTGAGGGCATGGCACGCGCCAGATCTCCTCTTGGCCCTGCCTCACTGTACGTTTTATCTGTCCAGCACCTCGTGGTTGGGTAGAAACCTGTGGGCGAGGTGCAGATGCTGGCGCTCCTGCCAGGCCCCACGTGCAACCCCCCTCTGCCTGTAGAGCCTGCGCAGGCCCACACCCTGCCGCGTGTGCTCACAGGTGCTGTCTAGCTCGGGGGCATCACCCTGTGTTCCTGAATCTGGGATCTACCGAGAAAAATGCCTCCTGAGTCCCCCACACCTGCTGTGTCAGACGTGGAAGGGCAGGCTGGCCACGGCGCCCTGGCCGCTGCCATGACCCTGGTGCACAGCAGGGCTGTGGGGCCTATCTGGTCCCGGAGATGGGTAGTCCTGCCGGAAGCCACTGCCCAGCGGTGACTGGCAGTGACTGTCTGAGACAGGGCTGGGAAGATGGAGCGCAGTGTTTTCCTGGTGGCTCTAGGGGGGACCTGGAGTGTTATCCAGAAGGCTGGGGTGCAGCTCGGCAGGGGCGTGCTAGCCACACACACACGCACATGCGCGCGTGCACGTACACACACACACACACACACACACACACACACACACACACATACACAAATATTATCTAGAAAAATGAGGGACGTGTTAGTTCCTGTGTCTCTCCCGATCGACAGCTGTGACAAGGATAGGAAACCCAAGCACCGTGCCGCAGAGACTCCCCAGCCTGAGCTCCGCCCTGCGGTGGCGCAGAAGGACACTGGGCAGGACGGTGAGGGGGGGTTCCGGGCGCCTGCCCTTGGAGGAGCAGCCGCAGCCCTCAGCATGCGCGGGCATCATCACGCCAGGCTCGGGGCGTGGCCACTCAGACCCCACCCCGGGGCTGCTCGCCACAGCCCTCGAGGTCCAGACGTGAGTGTGTGCTCCCTGTCCCCTCACAGACTCACTACGCAGTCCAGGACACCAAGGGCTTCCACACCGAGGAGGACATTGACGCCCTGCATGCCACCATCGAGTGCGAGCAGCCACAGCCTGACCTCTACAAGTAAGCCCGCAGCGCGGCCCGACTGGGCGGTGTCGCTCAGACCCGCTCCCCTTTACACGAAGAGCGGTGGGCTACGGAAAGCCTCCCGTGCTGCGGGGTGGAGGCAGAGGACGAAGCAGGGAAGGGTGTGTTAGTCACTCCCATGTTGCTGGGACCCAGCACCCAACACTCACGACTTAAGGAAGGCAAGATGTATTTACCTCACAGTTTCAGAAGATCCCAGTCCACTCGTGGGCAGCTGGCAGTGGCGGAAGGGTCTGCAGAGAGCAGCTGCTCAGGACATCACCCCAGGGCAGGGGGAGGGGGGCAGGTATCCTCGTGGATCACCCCCAGGGGATCCGCCCTCCCTGCCAGGCCCCGCCCCCCGAAACAGCAGGTGCAGTCCACAGGTAGTCCCCAGCATGAACATGTGTGAGGCTTTTGGGGGACACTCCAGATCCAAACCATGATCATCTGCACGCGAGCCAGCAGTTCAGCCCCTGCAGCTGCGGCCGTTGGCAGGCGGGGCCTGCTGGTCCTCCTCCAGCGGGCGGACCCTCTGGCTGCGCCGCATCCCCGGCTGACGACTGACTCTGGTCCACAGGTTTGTCGGCCGCATCAGTGTTTACAGCGACCTGAGCGACCCTGTGGTGAGGTGAGTCTCCTGGAACACACCGCCTCAGCCGGGGTCAGGTCCATTCTTTCACCCCTGAGTTACCCGCCACTGCCAGGCTCCATTTGGCAGCAGGACTCCTGCCTACTGACCGCTGGCTTCCCCGCCCTCCTGGGCTCTCCCGGGTGCTGACAGCCCCCATGCCGGCGAGTGGGCCTGGCGCCGCTGCCGGGCGTGCCCTGGGACCCGTGTATCTGACACCGTTTCAGGAACTGTGTGTGGTTTGCCAGTAAGGTGTTTGAGTATCACAAGTCAGGAAACTGGTTTTAGTAGGTTTTGCAGTTGTCCCTTTTCCATAAAAACCACTCGTTAGAGAAATGACTGTTTCCCTGATGGGAGCAGCCACAAGCTGCCATGTCCTGATACTGTGTGTAGAAAGAAGCGGAAGCAAGCTCGGGGAAAAGATCACAAAATAACCAGTGACTGAAGTCACTGTCCTCAGAAGGCCCAAGAAACGGCTGTATTCGGAAGGCACGTCGTGTCCTCCTGGGCCCAGTTTTATCCGCAGCGCCCACCAGAGGCCAGCAGGGCTGGTCGGGGCTCATTGCTCTGGGGTTTTTCTTGGATACGTAGTATTCCACATGTAAGTCCTAGGTGCGTTGGAGAATGACCTGCGTTTCCGTGTGTCGTGAGGGTTAACTCGTGTTCGAGTGTGGGAGCCGATCGGGTTCTCCTGCTGCCCGTGGGATCTGTCAGGCCCGTGCAGAGCACGTGTGCTCACCACACAGCAGCAGGAGGGTCCCTAATGGAGATATCTTCTGACAGCAACTCCTCTCCCCCTTGTGATGTTACTGTGCTCCGGTAGATGTTCACGTGTGGGTTTTTAGAGAGCTTGGTGAGTGGGACGAGAAGTGCTTTCATGTGACGAGCCACCGTCTGCTTCCGCGCCTCAGGGTGCTGCTTCTGCCTCCTCTGTCCGGACCCCAAGTAAATTATTTTTAGACTTCCCAGGGACCCATTTTAAATGGGCCATTTGTTCCCATAAACACTTGTGACGTGAATTATGGCAAGCGTGTTGCTAACAGGCGCTGACAGCCCAGTGCGGCCTGAGGGGCTACGCCTTTCGTGGCTGTCAGGCCGAGGGACAGGCTGACAGCAGCCGGCCCCAGGGACCCCTCGTGCCCTGCCCAGAGATGCTGTGGCCTCCACATGCCCCAGGGGGCACCATCTAAGCTGTACCCACCACATACTGTTAACTGTATAACGTAGCCGGGCCTGGTGGCACAGGCCCATAGTCCCGGCACTCTGAGAGGCTGAGGCAGGAGGATTGCAAGTTAAAGCCCAGCCTAAGTAACACAATGACCTAACAAGACCCTGTCTCAAAATAAAAAAGGAAAACTGAAGGCGTATGAAGGCCCCGAGTTCAATCCCCAGTAATCAGAGTCAGACAGACACTCAGAGAGAGACAGGCTGAGGTCTGCAGCCTTTTCAGAATGTTCTGGGCCCTGCTGCAGCTGTTCCAGGCTCGAGGCAGTTGGGAGGGGGCTGCTGCCCCACCCTCTTCGAGCTGATTGGTCTGGCGTGGCGTTTTTGGCACACACCCAAGTGCTTCCGGTAGTGCTGGTAAAGACCCCACTGAAGGACCCCACCGCGTGGCCTCTAGTGGCACCCCTGTCGGTGGTGGGGCTTGGTCCCCCTATCCTCCAGGCCCCAGGGACACTGGCCCGTAGGCAGGCCCTGAGAGGGGAGGGATGTGACAGGGCCCAGCGAGCCCTGTGCCTGCGTGGGCACAGATGCGTCCGGCCATCTCCCCACGGGACGGTCTGTAAGTGGGGTGCGATTCCATCGCGGCTCTGGCTAACCTCTCTTCGGTCGCCCTTGTCTCATAGGCCCCTGGGGTCCGAAAACTTGCTGCTCAGAGGTGCCACCCTCAAGAACACCGAGAAAATCTTTGGTAAGTATCGGAACTGTTGACTTAGGACAAGAGCTGCCGAAGTTAGGGATGCAGTCAGCAAAGTTCAAACCCACGGGCACCCTGAGGGCACTGCCTCCCGCGTGAGGTGGCAGGACTTTGGTACTGGTAGGGACAAGGGCATCGGAGCAGTGGCTGGCCTGGAAGGAGCCCGAGGCTGTGGCTTAGGTTCTTACGGGAAGATTCACAAAGCTTCATCCTCGAGCAGTCTCTGTTGAGTTGGTGTATACTGCTGGAGTCGCCCACTTCTGATGAGCTGTTTGCCATGTTTTAATTACGTGAGACAGTTTTCCAAGATACAGAGGTGTGAACTGTGTCAGTGGCACAGGCCTGTAATCCCAGCACTCTGGAAGGCTGAGTCGGGAAGATGGCAAGGTTGAGCCCAGCCTGGGAAATTTATCAACTTACTGAGACTCTGTCTCAAAGTCAAAAAAGAGGGGGAGGCCTGGGAAAATAGTTCCCCCTGAAGGCCTTGGGCTCACTGGCTAGTAACACGCACACACGCATGCGTGCGCGATATACAGGTGTGGCCCTTTATCAGAAAACCCAACATGTTAAAATCTGAACATAAAAGAAAGTACGGACTGCCCTCCGTACAGGGGAAGGAAGGCAGGATGTTGTTGAAGAGGCCTGCTGCGTGCTGCTCGTGAGCAGCTCCCGAGCCTAGTAAGGGTCCGCTTTGGTACCACAGCATGGAAGCGGGTGTTTTCCCGTGCTGCGCACACGTGGGGCCCGGCACCACTCACACCTGGGCCGGCGCCTCCTGGGCTGCTGTGGCCACGGTTCTCTTCTCTTCCAGGGGTGGCGGTTTACACAGGCATGGAGACCAAGATGGCCTTGAACTACCAGTCAAAGTCCCAGAAGCGGTCCGCTGTGGAGAAGTAAGGCTCGAGTCCCGGCCCATGCAGGGTACATAGAGCGTGTTCACCTGGCGTCTGCACCGTCAGAGGCCTGGTGCAGAGCTGGCACATGGCTCAGGTGGCCTTTCTGGTGCCAGAGTCCCCCACCGTGGCATCAGTGCCGACTCCCAGCCTGCACTGCCTGGGGCCCTCCCCAAGGCCCAGCTCCTGCACCGACTCAGGAGGCCTCCGGGTAGGGTTACTCGGCCCTGGACCAGGAGAAGCCAGGCATGTCCCCAGGTGGTATGACCAGGGAAACCCTTGTCTCAGCGGAGGGAGCAGTCGTCTCTTGTCACGCATGGAAATTGTTTTGACGGTTTGTCAGGACGTGGTGGGATTTGTGAGGACGTGCGGCCTGGGGTTCCATGGTCCTGGCCCCTCATTAACCTGAACCTTTGCACAAAGTGGACAGCTGAGCCGTCCGCAGGCCCCGGAGTGGATGCCAGTGTGCTGTTCCCTGCCTGGGAGGCCCTGGTGCCCTGAGGCCCCTCACGCAGGCGCTGCGTCACTTGATGGCAGGGTGGGGTTTTCCACCTGGGCCCTTTGCTGCGCGCCTGCCTCCCACTGTGAGTGGGCTTCAGCAGCAGAGCACGAGACAGAAGCTCCCCACGCCCCTGCGGGGACCCCGGCTGCTGCAGGCATGGCCCTCTGGTACCCGCCCCCTCCCACAGCCTTGCCAGCCGATGTCCCTGTGTTCAGCTCATTTCTGGCTGCTTAATGCTAGAACAAGCCGACTTCGGGCGCCTGCGTATTCATTTACTTACTCATCTTTGTGATGCTGGGAATGGAGTCGGGCCCTCCACCCTGAGATGCCTCTTCAGTCCATGTTTGTCTTTGATTTGAGACAGGGTCTCCGTGACCAGGTTGCCCAGACTGGGCACTTGTGACCCTCCTGCCTCAGGCTCCCAGAGTCCTGGGCTTGCAGGCCGGCACCTCAGGGACCCGCTTAGATGTCCTGTCAGATGGTAGTGTTCTGCCCCCGGGGGACCCTGGCCTGTGGTGTGGTCACTGCCTGCCTCTTCGCAGTAGAACCTCCTCTGCACTCAGCTTCGTTCGCGAGGTCCCTGGGATCTGCCCGTGACGGTGGCACGCAGGCCCGTGTCACGGTGTCGGGGGCTCGGCCCTGGGAACCGGGCCCGGTGCTCTCGGCCGCTCCTGCCATCCAGCACAGGCAGGGGCCCAGCAGAGCAGGGCTCAGGCCTCCCTCCGTCCTGCAGGTCCATGAACGTGTTTCTCGTCGTGTACCTGTGCATCCTCATCAGCAAGGCCCTTGTCAACACGGTGCTCAAGTATGTGTGGCAGAGCGACCCCTCCCGAGACGAGCCCTGGTACAACCAGAAGACGGAGGCCGAGAGGCAGCGGCACCTGGTACGGGCCTGAGGAGGGGCCGCGCAGCCTGTGTTAGGGACAGCAGTGAAGAGGAAGGAGCCGCTGGGGACGAGGGCGGGCTGCGGGAGGGAAGCCCTGCGTGGTGGGAGCCACAGTGGGTCAGAGGGCAGCAGCTGCTCCTGGCCACTGTGGGAATGTAGGAGCCCTGGAAGGTGCAGGTTCCCGACCGAGGGACCCTGGTGTTCCTGTGGTATCCCCAAAGCCCTGCCTGCTGCGTACCCTGTGTTTACAGGGGCTTAGGAGTGATTTTGAGGTAAATGGTGCATATTGTGGTGAATAGGTAGGAATGGTCTTCAGTCACCTTGGAACAGGGCTGTGTGCAAGCCCAGGCTGTGTGTGCTGAGGGCAGAATTGAGCTATGTGAAACGCAGGCCCACGTGCACCGAGGGCAGAGCAGGGCCGTGTGCAAGCCCACAGCTGTGTCCCCTTGGCGCCGCTCACTAGCCAGTCCATTCCTCACCCTACCACAGCTGCAGAGGTGAAAGTGGAGCCGCGCGGGAGAGTCATTCTCACCAGGTGTGGACGCGTGTTCGTGTGTGTGCTGGACACCTTGTAGGTCACTTCTTAGTGCAGCGGAAGACTTGTTGGTCCCTGAGGAGCCCCATTTCCTCTGCGCCTCCACTGGCACGTCTCCTGTGACTCACTGTCACCTCTGGCGGTGTGGCCTGTCTGCTGGGCCCTTGACTGGGGCAGACAACGCGGAGGCTAGCCTGTGATCCTCGTGGCCCCTCCCCAGGCGGCCGCGCCCCCTGACACCCACTGACGGCACCCCTGCCTTCAGTTCCTCAGGGCCTTCACCGACTTCTTGGCCTTCATGGTCCTCTTCAACTACATCATCCCCGTGTCCATGTACGTCACCGTAGAGATGCAGAAGTTCCTGGGCTCGTACTTCATCAGCTGGGATGAGGACATGTTCGATGAGGACACCGGGGAGGGCCCTCTGGTCAACACGTCTGACCTCAACGAGGAGCTGGGGCAGGTGAGTGTGCACTCCTCCCTGGGGCCTCAGCTCAGCACCGACCACCGGGTGTCCGTGTGTCTGCACTCTCAGTTACTGTCACGCAGGTCTTGCACGTGGATGTGCTTGTAACCTGCAGGAGACAGTAGCTAAGGTGGCTTTTCACTTTAGTTATGTAGTTCTCAGCAATGTCAGCAAAAAGATTTATTTGAAAAAATTCCAGTACACTTGAAGTTACTACATACTTGGATAGCATTCCCCCCACCAAGAAGTAAACGTGTACCGGCTGTGCTCCCCCGGTCGTAGGTAAATTCAAACAGAGGAAACCGTCCCGGATCCCCTTTCCTCATCTCTTAAGAGTTGAAGGGAGAAAGGTCAGTCCACGTCTCCTGCAGTGGGAGTCTGACGAGTCTCAGTGTCCTGCGGCGTGAGTGCTGTGAAGCAGCTGGTGGCTCCCGCGCTGCCCGCATGCACGCTCTTCCTGCTCGTCTTTGGCTCTTGGTCGGAGGCAGCTTCCCATCTCAGCAGTGGCCCAAGACATTCTGGGCCTTTTTCTGTGCAGAACTGCCCTTTCCCGAAGCCGCCCGTGTAGCGTCTGCGAGGACACGCTCCTGTTGAGAGCCCAGTCCTCGTCTAAGTTACGAGCTGCCTCTCAAGCCTCAGGGACTCCTGTTGGTGTCAGGACTCCCGCCTGGCCCTGCTGCTGGGCACAGGGGTCAGATCCTTCAGCAGCACTTCAGAGTGAGGGGCCTGGGTGGGTCGACAGCTGTGCCCGATGGCTTTGATGCCCCTGAGCCCCTGTCCAGAGATACCTGAGCAGTTTAGTTTTCTAAAGGAAAAGAGACATCCGAGTCCTGCATCTGTGATGCCGGGACAGCAAGGTGAGCCTTAAGGCGTGGCCTCCTCCGGGCCCGTCCTCCCGGAGCCCAGCCGAGTGGGTCCTCTCGCCTGCATTATGCTTGGGCTGGCACTGAGTGGGTCGCACGGGGCTTCAGGGTGAGACGTTCTAGAAGGTGCAGTACTCACCTCCAGGTTTGCAGCAGGACAGGCCCAGGCGTCAGCTCCCCCGGCGTTGGGATGCGGCCTCTTTTCATCTCCTCCGGTTTTGCTGAGATCACTGGTCTCCGTGTCACAGGCACAGGGAGCACACAGGCTCCCAAGGGCCTCAGTCGTGCACCTGCCTCAGGGAGCTTGTGTGTGGCTCCAGCAGCAGTGGGCTCAGGAAACCCAGGAAGGGAACCAGCGTGGTCAGCCTCATCAGAGACAAGCCCAGCCCACGGCAGGAGAGAGCAGAACGCCAACGACTCCACTCTGAGTGTGGGGGATCTGCCACCTCCCCTGTGTGCGCAGAGCCCCACAGAGGAGGCTTTGGGGAAAGTCCCGAGGCCGTGGCCCGGCGGGCCCCACCCGACGCTCTCCAGGGTCAGATTGGCCAGGTGGAGCTGCCTGTTTTCCTCCACACGGGTGGGCCTGGGTCTGGGGGATCTCAGCGTTCCTTCGCGGATAGGTTAGCGTCTGGCCCCTTCCACCCACGGACCTAAATCCCACATGATCCTCGGCTGCCCTACGGCTGGAGGGGTTAGGAGCAGGTGAGGGAGGAGAAGAAAAAACAGTGGACGTTCCGGGAAAGAGTTGGTGGGAACTCAGCCAGAGATGTGCCGAGACCTCTCTGTGCTGGGGCCAAAATGAGCCACCTGCTCTCCTCAAGAAAACACTTGTCAGTCTGTGACCTTCATCCTGAGACCACAGGCACCTTTGGCGGATTTGAAAATGTAGTGCTTTTGGGACATCTCCTAACGTAAAAACCTGAGCAGAAGCCTGCACTAAGCTATGTAACCCGTCGCAGTCACCGTGATTGTCGGGTTTCTCTGCCAGATCCTGGTCTGCTGGTCTTCCCGCGGCTTTTTCCTGTAACTTACACATCCCTCCTGCTTCCCACCCAGGCCCCGTCCTCCCCTGGGCACCGCAGCCAGCCGTGTTCTTTCCTGGGGCAGCCAGTCGTTCCCACCCCTCGACACTTACCAACCCACTGCCTCTTACGCAAAATTGAAGCCCCCCCATCAAAATCCCCAAACTTCCCGTCACCCCCATCTCCTATTCTTTCAGTCCTCTAGTGCCCTTACAGCCTGGCTCCCGGTGACGCGGACCCCCGGGTCCGCCGCCCGTCCGTTCCCTGAGCACCATCCCCTGGTCCTCCTCTCCTCACCGCCCGCTGTCCCTTCCCCTCACCCTAGGGGCTTCCCTCTCCTAGGTCCCCAGTCTTTCGGTCCCTTTCCTTGTTTTGCTCCATGACCTTCAAAACCCCTGCCCCATGTACCCACTTTGCAGTCCACAGCCCCACCTTCATTTCCTGCCCCGGAATCTTACCCCTTCCCGTTTGGACCCCGGCTCCTTTCCTCCAGCACCCCTCAAATTCCATTCTCTCCTTCCTTTGTCCCTCCCGGAATTCCCACGCATGTCCCTGCTCTGGTCCAGACAGCTAACCCTGAGCCCTCTCCTCGCTGGGGCCCAAACCCCTTTTCTCACATGCTCTTGCCCACCCCAGCACCCCAGCCCCACCCTTGGGCCCACCTCCCACTCACCCCACCCTTCCACCCTGCG
>PVKB01006640.1:0-55892 GCA_004027205.1 Ctenodactylus gundi
TCTTTTTGTAGGAGATTTGTAACCACGCTTCCCCATTTCTTCTTTGGTCTCCTCTAATTTCTTTGCAAGGCTTGCTTTTTGCTTAGCTAAGTGTTGTTGTAGCTGTTGCTCTGTTTTATTTCCTGGTTTGCCTCCTGCTTTAATAATTCCTGCTTTAATTCCTGCTTTGTTTCACTGGCTACCTGGGTCCAGAAGTCACCATCACTCGTGCCCATCTGTTTTTTGAGTTCTGCAATTTCGGCACCCCTTGTACCATCCACTGTGGAGTCAGATTTCTTACCATGTTTCCCCATGGTTCTGCTACCTCTGACTGTCTCTGGTGCGCAGGGAAGAAAATGGCTCCTGCTGACATCACTGCCTGTGACGGCTGTTGAGCCCCGTTTCTGATCTGGGAGCCTGGGGCCTTTTCTAGGGGGGAGCCCTCGCTGTGTTTGTAGTACACCCACCCGCGGGTTGGTGCTTCCGAGGCTGTGGCCGCCCGCTGCCAATAATTCCCACTTATCTGGGTCCAGGCTTACCTCGGACTGAGCTTCTGGCCTCCGGACCTTGTTTGTGATATGTGGATGCCGGCAGCTTGGGGCCTCGCCGAGTCAGCTGTTTTCCTTCTCATCCGATGTGACTTCAGGATTTCAGACCCACCTGCAGCCTCCTCTCCCGTTGTTGTTGTGTGCTCAGTTCTCTCCCAGCTCCGTTCTCTCCCAGCTCCGCTCCCTCCGATGTTCAGGTCCCTGCTTGCTTTCCTTCGTCCACAGCTGCCTGCCGTTTGGAGCCAGCTGCGGGGGCCGTTTCCTTACCATGGGGATTTTTTACCCCCTCCGGTTTCGATGGTCCTTGGTAGTTTCTGGCCTCCTGCTGGTCGCCTTTCAATTTTGGGGGATGCTCCTCTCTTTCCTAGGTACACCAAGCACACTTTTTCTAACTTTCTTCTTGACTTTTTAAGTGAGTTGATGAGGAGACATTGTGCAGTGCTGTTACTCAGTCGCCATCTTGACCAGAAGCCCGATTCATTGATCTTTTGTATTTTTATTAAATTTCTATTTCATTGATCTTTACACTGATTCTTATAATTTCTTTCCTTCACTCTTTTGGATGTGACTTGTTCTTATTTTTCTAGGACTTTGAGGTTTATAATTAGATTGGTAATTTAAGATTGCTCTGGGTTTTTTTTTTTCATATGTTCACTCACAGCTATAAATTTCCCTCTTAATACTGCTTTCATTGTGTCCCACAGATTCTGGTATAATGTGGTTCCATTGTCATTTGGCTTTAGGAAGTTCTTGATTTCTTTCTTGGTTTCTTCTGTGATCTTTTGCCTGTTCAATAAATAAAATTATTTAATCTTAATGTATCTGAGGTTTTTGTAGTTATTTCTGTTACTGATTTCTGGTTTTATTTTTGTTGTGGTCTTAGGCTTCTGGCTCGGCACTTACCTCTGTCTGCAAATTCTGACAGCTCGTGGTTGTTGACAGTGGGCTGGGGGTAGCTTCCTGGGCTGTTGTTTTCTTCTGCTTCAGATGCATCTGCAAGGTTTCTAACCTTCCTGTGGCTTCCTTTCAGTTGCTGGGTCTCTCCTCCCTCTCCTAGCTATGTTGAACAGGGAGTTTTTAACTATAATTTCAACATTTTTAAAGTCTGTGAGGAGACATTGAGCTATTCCATTACTTGGCCACCATCTTGCCCAGAAGATTAAAATGATTTTAAAATGAACAATTGCATGCTTTTAGTATGTTCAGTCATCACCTCTTACTTAATTCATCTGCCCAAAGGAAATTTTTTTACTCTTTTAAGTAGCCACTTTCATTTCCTTCCTTGCCTAACCCCCAGCAAAAACCAGTGTTTCTGTTTCTATGGATTTACCTGTCCTGGATATTTCTTATAAATGGAGTCACATAATACATGACATTTTATGTTTAGCTTTTATCACTTAGCCTATTTTTAAGGTTCACCCATGTAGCATGTTGTCAGTACTTCCTTTCCTTTTAGGGATGATGAACACTTTGTTGTAGACATATATCACAGTGAATTTATCCATTGGTGGACATTTGGATTGTTTTCACTTTTTGGTTATTGCTGTGAACATTTGTGTACCAGTGTTTGAAAACTTGGTTTTTATTTCTTTGAGATAATATTCCTAAGAGTGGAATTTTTGGGCCAAACGGTCATTCTGTGCTTAACTTTTTGAGAGATCATCACAGTTTTTCATACCAGCTATGTACTTTACAGTACCATCAGCAATACACATATTTTAATGTATCTACAGTCTCACTAGCACTTGTTATTACATTTTTAAATAGAAGTCCCCTTATGGGTGGGATATGTTACATCATTGTGGGGCTATTTTTTCATTTCTCTAATCATTATTGATCTGAGCATTTTTCTTTTCTTTCTTTTTCCTCTTTCTTTCCCTCTTCTTCCTCCTTCTTGGTGATGGCGATCGAGCCCAGGGCCCCATACCATCCCATTGAGCTGTATCTCCAACCTTAATGTTAAGCATTTTTTCATGGTCATTTTAATATCTTCTCTGGAGAACTGTTTGTTCAAATTCCTTGTTCATTTTTGACTTGGGTTGTCATTTTTCTTGCTGAGTTTTAGTTATCTGTAGATTCTGGATATTAGTTCCTTATAAGGTACATGATTTGCATGTGTTTTCTTCTGTGTGTGTTGCTTTTTAATTCAGTTGATCATATTTTTTTCTTTTCTTTGAGACAAGGTCTCACTCTTTAGCCCAGGGTGAACCTGAACTCACTGGTATAGCTCAGGCTGGCTTTGGACTCAGGACAATCTGCCTGCATCAGCCTTCCAAGTGCTAGGATTACAGGCATGTGCTACCATGCCCAGTTTTATGTGGTGCTGGGGAAATTGAACTCAGGGCCTTGCACTTGCAAGGCAAGCACTTTAACCACTGTGCCAACCCTGATCTTTTTTTTTTTTTTTTTTTTGAGACAGGGGCTTGCTATGTAGCCCAGGCTGGTCTCAAACTCACTATGGAGCCCAAGCTGGCCTTGGACTCACAGCAATCTTTCTGCCTCAGCCTCCTGAGTGCTGGGGTTATAAGTGTGCACCACCACGCCTGGGTTACATGGTGCTGGGGAATTGAACTAGGTTACTTAGCACTTGGCATAGCACTTGCTAGGCAAGTGCTTTAACTGCTGCACCATTCCTCCAGCCCTGAGTGTGTTTTTTTTATACATAAAATTGTTTAATTTTCATGAAGTCTAATTGATCTATTTTTTTTTTCACTTGTGCCTTTGGTGTCACATCCAAAAAAAAAAAAAAATCACTGCTAAAATCTAAGCCACAAAGCTTTTGCCCTGTTTTCTTCTAAGAATTGTATGGTTTTAGTGCTTACATTTAGTTCTTTAATTCATATTGAGTTGATTTTTGTATGAAGTGTTTGGAAAGGGTCCAACTTTATTATTTTTTGTATGTAGATATCTAGTTTTCTCAGTACCATTTGTTGAAAGGACTGTCCTTTTTCTATTGAATGGTATTTTGCTTTGAATGTCTCCACCAAAACTCATGATGAAATTTAATCCCTGCCACGAAGTATTAAGAGGTGGGACTAGGTGGGATCTTAAAGACATGATTAGGTATGAGGGTCTACCTTCATGAATGGATTACTCTATTTAGGGATTAATGAGTTCATGGCTTACTTTTGAACATCAGTCTGTTAGAAAATCCATTGTGGCTCTCTTGTATCTGCTTCTTTTGCATGTTACTCCCTGTGCCAACTTGTTACTCTGCAAAGAGTTCCTACCAATAATAAGGCCCTCACTACATGTAGACCCTCTACCTTGAACCTCACGGCCTCCAGACAATAAACAGAATTACTTTTTATTCTTTTAAAATTTCCCAGGCTGTTACTCAGTTTTAGCAACAAAATGGGTTAACACAAATGATTGTGTTACACTTGTCAGTAATATTTTGACTATGTATGTTATCACCTATTTCTAACATCTGTACTAATCCATTGATCTATTATCTGACTTAATTTCAAGACCACACTGTTTTGATTTTTTTTTTTTTTTGAGACACAGTTTTACTCTGTAGCCCAGGCTAGTCCTGAACTCATTATGGAGCCCAGGCTAGCCCTGGACTTGTGGCAATCCTCCTGCCTCCCAAGTGCTGAGATTATAGGCGTGCACCACCATACCCAGCTTATGTGGTGCTGGGGAATCGAACCCAGGGCAAGTGCTTTAATCACTGTGCCATTCCTCCAGCCCTGTTTTGATTATTGTTGCTTTGTAATAAGGTTGAACTTAGAAAATCTGAGCATTCTAGATTTGTTCTTTCTTTCCAAGATTGTTTTGACTATTTGGGATTTCCTTAGGTTCTCTATGCATTTTAGGATGGGCTTTTCTGTTTCAATAAGAAAAATGTCTTGGCATTTTGATCGTGGTTGTATTGAGTCTATTAATTTTTCTGAATATTATTCACGTCTTAACAGTATTAAGTCTTCTCATCTGTGAACATGGAATGTGTTTCTACTTATTCATGTTGTTTCTTTTCCTATTTATTTATTAGTAGGGATCAAACCTGGGTTCTTCACATTGACTTACTTATCCATCCCTTTTTGGTTTTTGTTTTTGGTGCAGGATATCACTAGTTGCTAAATTGCCCAGGTTGAACTCATATTTGTGATCCTCCTGCTTCAGCTTTCCAGAGTGCTGAGATTACAGACTTACGTCACCTTACACAGCTTTAATTTTTTCAGCAATAATTTATAGTTTTTAACTTCTAAGTATTTTATTACTTTTGATGCTATTAAAGTTGTTTTTGTAATTTCCTTTTCAAATTGTTAGTGTGTATAAAGGCAGCTAATGTTTATGTGTTTATATTGTCTCTGGAATTTTATAAAATTCCTTTATTAGTTTCAACAGTTTATGTAAAATCTTTTGGATTTTCTTATGCAAGGAGATTATATCATTCAAACTGTTATCTAACACTTTGGGAGGCTATCCTAGTTACATTTTATCACTGTGACTCAATACCCAATGTTCACAATTTAAGGGAGGAAAGATTTAGTTTAGCTTACAATTTTAGATGGTCATAGTCTGTCTATTCATGGGCAGCAGGCAATGGTGGAAGTACATGGTGGAGGTGGAGATGGAAGCAGGTCCTCATGGCACCGGCAAGGCAGATAGAAGCCAAGTCCCAGAGGAAGGTGTAGGGCTACCCTTTCAGTGGTCTACCCCTTCTAGTGTTCTGCCCCTCTGACCAGGCCCCACCACTCAACAGCACGTGGGTATTTTACAACATTTAAATGCATGAGACTTTTGGAGGACATTCAACATCCAGACCATAACATTCTGTCCCTTGCCCCAAAATACTCATGCCCACCTCCTTATGTAAAACATACTCAGTTCTTTTTTTAAGAATTGTCAAAGTCTTGGGGCTAGAAGAATGACTTAGTGGTTAAAGTGTTTGCTTAGCAAGTTCTAAGTCAAGCCCTAAGTACCTGAGTTCAGTTCCCCAGCACCACATAAGATGGGTGTGGTGCCACATGCCTATAATCCCAGCATTCGGGAAGCTGAGACTGGTGGATTGTCTTGAGTCCAGTGCCAACCTGGGCTCCATAGTGAGTTCAGGACAAGCCTGGACTACAGAGTGAGACCCAGTCTCAAAAAAAAAAAAAAAAAAAAAAGGCAAAGTCTTAACAGTTTTAGCACTATTACAAAGACCATGTCCAAAGTTTCCTTTGAGACTCAAGGCAGACTCTTAGTTATAGGCCCCTGGGAAGATCAAAGAAAAGTTACAAACACTTTCCACATACAATGGCAAAGAGTAAACATTTTTATTTCAAAGGTGAGGAACAGAAAGGTAGATAGCAACTGGACCCAAGCAAGAATGAAAATTGACAGAATAGTAACCAAATCCTGTTTATGAAGTTTCTGTGTCCAGCACCCTATGCAAGCTATGGCAAGATGTGAGCTCCGAAGGACTGTATGGTCCCTCCCCTACAACATTGCCTCTGGCTGCAAACTCCAAAGCTACTCCTTGGAGCTGGTTTTGTACATAGTCTGTGTCTTTTTAGTGTAAATGATCCAAGTTCCTAGCTTTTCTAAATTTTTGAGCTCTTCACTGCACTTTTGGCTTCCCATTTATAACTTTCTGCGTTGCCCTCCAGGGGAACACTGCCTGGCCTCCAAGGCCTTTCTCTGAATTCTAGCTAGAAGCTTCTGTGATGGCATAACTTTTGCATTCTGAATGCCTGTGAAACCATCACATTGTAGATGTTGCCAAGGTCTGCCACTGGCTTGAGTAGTAGCCTGGCCCCCTTGGACAGTTGCTGCCAAGACCTCTGAGTTCTTAGATGGTTGACTTCCAACAAACATTTTTCTCTTTGGCTGTACAAAATGTCCTGGGGTGCTATTCTCAGAGCAAGGTCCCTTGCCTTTCCCTACCTTTTAATTCCTGACAAGGAGTCATTTTTTATAGTCCTAGATGTAAGTATATGGTTTCCTTTGTAACAACCTGAGCATTGAGCTGCCTTGAGATTTCCTCCACCAGATTAAGTAGTCCACCACTGTTTATCACACTTGCAGGCAAAGTCTCTGGACAAGGGCAAAATGCTGACATACTTTTTGCCAGAGCACAGCACCCATGGTTTTTAGGTGAATTTTCAATTACATTCTTCTTCCCATCTGAAACTTTCTTGAGCCTGGCCTTTACAATTCCCACTTCTATCAGCATTTAGGTCTTTTGAACACTGACTAGTATTTCCCATCAACCTTGGCTCAGAACCCTCCAAGGCTTCTCCAGCTGGCATTCTCAAGCCTTTCCAAATTCTTCCTGTGAACCAGTTCCAAAGGCTTCTAAGCCACCTAAGTAAAGTCACAGCAGTGACCACACTTCTGGGACCAATTTTTGTCTTAGTTACTTTTTTTATTGCTGTGATTCAGTGCCTGACATCCACAGTTAAAGGGGGAAAGATTTATGTTAGCTCACAGTTTTAGACAGTCACAGTCTGCTCATGGGCAACTGGCAATAGTAGAAGCACATGATTGAGGCAGAGGCAGCACTTAACAGCATGGCAGGTGGAAACCAAGTCCCAGAGAAATGAATGGTGCTACCCTTCCACATACTACCCCAGTCGTCTTCCCTTCTGCGCCAAGCTCCAGTGATCTGCCCCTTCTGGGCCAAGCCCAGTGTTCTGCCCCCTCCAGCAAGGCCCCCCTCTCAACAGCAAATTGGTTTTACAAAATTCAAGTACATGAGGCACTGGAGGACAATCTACATCCAAGTGATGATAGAGGCTAAGGTATGAGGATCTCAAGTTTGAGCCCAGCCTAGGCAACCTAGCAACTTAGCAAGACCCTATTTCAAGTAAACGATGAAAAAAGACTAGGGATGTAACTCAGAACAAAGGTCATATGTTCAATACGCAGTATAGAAAAATATGTAATTTGTGAACAGATATAATTTTATTTCTTTCTTTGTAATTTTTGTGATAGTTAAGCCCAGGTTATTCACACTTAGTAACTATCTCAGCCCATTTTTTAATTCCAATTTTGAGACAGGCTCTTACTAAGTAAGTTGCTCAGGCTGCCTGCTGTGTTAGCCCCCAGAGCACTAGGATTACAGGCCTGTACCACTAGACATACTTTCTTTATAATTTCAGTGCTTCTTTTTCTTGACTAATTACTCTGGCTACAACTTAATGTTGGTACTAAGGGCAGGCATTTTTGCCTGTTCCTAATCTTTGATAAAAAGCTTTCAAATTTTCACTATTAAGTAGAATGTTCAATATAGGTTTTTCACATATTGCCTTTATTATGTTATGATACTTTCCTTCCATTTCTAGGTGGTTCCTTTTTTTTTTATCATGAAAGGGTATAAAATTTTGTGAGATTCCTTTTTCTGCATCAGTTGAGACAGTCATACAACATTTCTCCCCTTTATTTTATTTGTGTGATGTATTACAGTGATTTGTTTTGGTATGAGCAATCCTTATGTTCCAAGAATAAATTCTGCTTGGTCACATTTTTATTTTTTATTTCTCTTTTTGCCACATTAGCATTTTAAGCATTCCGTGTTCTGAGTTACCTTTACAATGTTATATAGCTATTGGCACTGTCTACCAAAACCCTTTCATCGTTCCAAATAGCAAGTATTTCTATTAAGCAATAACTCCCTATATCCCCTGTTCTCAGGCTCTGATAACTTTGCATCTACTTTTTGTCTCTGAATTTGCCTGTTCTAAATATTAAAATATATAAGTAGAGTAACATATTATCCTTTTGTGGATGGTTTATTTCATTTAGTATGTTTTCAGGTTCATCCATATTGTAGTATGTGTTAGAATTTCCTTCCTTTTTGAAGTGTGAATTATTGAGCCTGTTGTTATGGGTCTATAATCCTAGCACTGTGGGAGGCTGAGGTAGGGGGATCACAAGTTTGAACCAAGTCTGAGCAAGTTGGAACTTGTCTCAAAAGGAAAAAAATGGACTGGGGTGTAGCTCAGTGTGAGTGGGCTCCACCCCCAGTACCAGAAAAAGAAAAAAAAATTAAGGCTGAAAAATACGCAATTGTATGTATATTCCACATTTTGTGTATCCATCCATTCATCTGTTGATAGACATTTGGGTTGTCTCGAGAATCATTGGTACACACATATCTACTTGAGTCCTGCTTTTAATTCTTTGGAGTATGAAATTTTTAGTTCTTTGGAGTACCTGAGAATGAAATTACTTGTAGTATGGTCATTCTGTGGTAATTTGTATCATAATTCTGTGATTAACTTTTTGAGAAACATGCAAGTTAATTTCTTGTATGCAGTGTGAAGAGTGCTTTAATAACTTGGAAACATCTTTTCACTCAGAGTGAAGATAAATGTTGGCACCAGGAGAAACCCATCATCACTGGTCCCTTGAAATCACCTATTGTTCCAAAAGCTCACAGTAGCAAACCAGACATAAGCAATACTACAGCATCACTAGCCACGATCAGTGGGGTCAATATTAATATCTTACCTGCAGAAAGGAAGAATTCAATGAATGATGGCCTAGTTCAGAAGAATCAACCAAGACACTTAGATTCTTCTAATGAGCTAGAAGACAAATGCAGTAGTATTCCTCAAAAGAAAGAGGAGAATCCAGAGGATAACATTAAGTCCAGTGCTCAGCTTGAAAACTTGATTTCCACATGTTCCTCTGATGACGGCAGTGGGGAAGGAACTGAGCAGGCAAAGCTGTTACACCCTCTGAACAAAGACCAAAAGCCAAAGGGCCAGGTAAGTGATATGTGACAGGAGTAGGTTTCAGAGAGAATCAGAAACTGTGGTTACAGAGGGTTTTGGTTTATTTCTTACCTTAGGAAAATCAGGTATTCTGTGTGCCAGTTGAAACTTAGAAGAATATTTTCATGACCCCGGGGGAAAAAAGCCCTATACTAAATAATAGTCACTCTTCATTCTCCTTAAATCTTGATAACATTTGTCCCAGCAGATTTAACTATTTTGATGATTTCATACAAATAGAATCGTACAGTTTATGGCTATTTGTGTTTGGCTTCTTAATAATGTTTGCAAGATTTATTTATGGTATAGCATGTTTCATTACTCTTTTTTGTTGCTAAATCCCCTATATGTATCTATGATTTTTTTTTTTTGAGACAGGGTCTCACTCTGGGACCCAGGCTGGTCCTGAGCTCACTATGAAGCCCAGACTGGCCTTGGACTCACGACAGTCCTTCTGTCTCAGCTTTCCCAGTGTTGGGATTATAGGCATGCACCACCATGCTCAGTTTATGTGGTGCTTAGGAATCGAACTTGGGTACTTAGCTCTTGACTTAGCGCTTGCTAGGCCATTAACTGCTGAGCCATTCCCCCCAGCCCTCTATGATATTTTATGTATCTGTTTATCGGCAGGTAACATTTGGGTAGTTTCTTCTTTTTGGCTGTTGTCGATAATACTGCTATGATTATTCATTATATGTTTATGTGTGGAGGTGTACTTTCAGTTGTGTTAGGTATATATCTAGGAGTGGAATTGCTGGGTGATATAATAATTTTGTTTGACTTGTGTGTGTTTGTAGTGATGAGAATTGAACCTAGGGGTACTCTACACTGAGCTACACTCCCAGCCCTTTTTACTTTTTATTTTGAGATATGATCTTGCTAAATTGCCTTGGCTGGCTTTGAATTTGTAATCTCCTATTTGAGGCTTCTAATAGCTGAAATTACAGGCATGTGCCACTATACCTGGCTTATATTTAATTTTTTTAAAAAACTGAATTCGGGGTCTTCTCACTGAGCTACATCTCCTGCACCTTTTCCCTTTTTGGGATGGGGTCTTGCTTTATAGTATAGGCTGGTCCTTAACTCACTGTGGAGCCCAGGCTGGCCTCAAACTCATGGCAGTTCTTCTGCCTCAGTCTCCTCAATGCTGGGATTACAAGCATGTGCCAGCATACCTGATGTATGTAATGGTAGGAAATTAAACCCAGGGTCTTGCACTTGCTATCTTTAAATGAACTGGCCTTGGACTTGAGTGTGTGTGTGTGTGTGTGTGTGTGTGTGTGTGTGTGTGTGTTGTGTGTGTGTGTTTTAAACCTTAACGGATCTATAATCTTTAGCAATAGAATCATGAGAAAACAAGGCAACAGGACACCTGCAGAAATGCCTGAGTCCCCAGAAGTTAATATCATAGGCCCTGAAATAGTGGAACTTACAGGAAAGGAAGTAAAAAAACAAGCGGGCTGAACAGTCAAGCAGTTCAAACTAGACATAATTACACAAATGCAAGAAATGAATAGTGAGCTTAAAGAGGAATTTACTAAATAAATAATGATCTTAATGGATAAAAAGTTTTCCTAATTAGTAGAAGACACGAACAAGGATTGAAGTAATAGCATAGATGTCGGGTCACTGCCTGGTAAGCACAAGGCCCTGATTTCAATTTCCCAGTACCCTATAAGTTGGGCATGATAGTGCACATCTGTAATACCAGCATTTGGGAGGCTGAGGCAGGAGGACTGCCATGAGTTTAGGACCAGCCTGGGCTTCATAATAAGCTCAGGGCTAGCCTGGACTACAGAGTGACAGTCTGCCTCAACGAAGAATATGAAGGAGGTGTGGAAGAAATGGAATAGGAAAAGAGGAAATAGAAGAATCAAGAGGATATGAAGAAAATTTAATGGAAAGAAAGGAAGGCAGCTCAAACATTGTGAGGAGGGATTATCAGACTTTGGTGACAAAATTAATGAATTAAATGATTGAGTCAGGGACAGTCTCAAAACAAGACAGCCAGGCTGCTAGATGACTCAAAGAGATCCAACCTCAGAATTGTTGGTGTGGGAAGAAAAGCAGAGGATTGCACAAAAGGTATAAAGAATTTATTCACTGAGATTATGCCAGAAAATTTCCCAAATCTAGGAAAATATATTGTCAGGTACAAGAGGCATATAAAACAACAAATAAACCTTGATCAGAAAAGAACCTCACCACATTACATTGTAGTCAGTATCTCAGAAACCCAATACCAAGAGAGTATTAAAGGCACTAAGAGAAAAACAGACATCATTATACTAAGGCAAGCCTCAGCCAAATAACTGAAGATTTCTCAATGCAAACTTTATAAAGGCCAAGAAAACCTGGAACAAAATCTTTCAAGTTTTAGAAGAAATTAAATGTCAACCCAGGTTATTGTATCCAGCAAAATTATCCCTGAATATTGAAGAAGTAAAAATTTTTCATAACAAAGAAACCCTAAAGTAATGTATAGACGCTAGAACAGCATTGTAGAAGATAATTTGAGGGAATCTTAGAGACAGAGAAAAGCAGAACCAAAGAGCTCATAGGAAAGAAAACAGTGAAAGGGGAAGTGTAACAGAAAAATTAAAGACTCAGCATGTGAAAAAACAATGACAGTACCCAGAGAGTATCCTACAGTAGTAACGCCCAGTGATAATGGTCTTAAACTGTCAGTCAGAAACAGATGGACTGGCAGAATGGATCAAAAAACAAAGCCCAACTGTGTGTTGTGAGCAAGAGACACACTTTACCCACAAAGAGGAACACAGACTTCTGGCAGAAGAGTGGAAACTAATACTCCGTGCTTCTTGAGTCCCAAAATAAGCCAGAGTAGCTGTACTATTCTTAGACACAGCAGATTTCAAACCAAAACAGATCAGAAGAAACAAAGATAAACACTATTCACTGGTAAATGACCCAAGAACTCAAACTGACAAACCTGGGACTCAGTGTTGGAATGCACAATTTCATAAAACGGAAAGTTCTGGACATGAAAGGTTAAATAGATCCCAGCACAATCATAGTTGGGACTTACCACCCCACTGTCATGAATAGGTCAATCAGACAAAAATAAATCAACAAAGAAGTACTAGCTAAATCACACCATGGAACAAATGGACTTCATAGATTTCTACAGAGTGTTTCATCCAATATAGCAGAATATTCCTTCTCAGCAGCACGTGGGACCTTTTCCAAAATGGATCTTATCCTTGGCTATAAGTCATGTTTAAATAAATACAAAATAAATAAATATAAAAGAATTGAAATCGTTCCCTCTATACTTTCAGATCATAGTGGAATTAAGCAAGAAATCAACAGCAAAAGAAACTACAGAAACTGTAAATACATAGAGATTAAATAATACATAATTGAACAATGGATCACAGAAAAAACAGGAAAAAAATAAACTTCCTAAAGTTAATTGACAATGGAAGCACAACATGCTACAATGTATGGGACACAATGAAAGGAGTACTGAGAAGGAAATTTGTACCTATGAATGCGTGTATGAAAAAACAAAAGCAATCCCAAATAAATAATGATGCAGCTCAAAGCCTAGAGAAACAAGAACAATTCAAATTCAAAAGCTAAAATAGAAGGAAAATTATAAGGATCAGTATGAAGGTAAAATTAAACTATAAAACATCAAGGAATCAAAACTTTGGTTCTTCAAAACAATAAATAAGATTGACACATCCCTAGCAAAATTCACCAAAAAAAGGAAAGAAAAAAAAACTCATCTCAATGTAATTAGAAATGAAAAAGGTTGGCTGGAGGAATAGTACAGCAGTTAGAGTGCTTGCTAAGTAAGATGAACGCCCTTAATTCAATTCTCCAGCACCACATAAACCAGAGGTGGTTACACAAGCTTGTGATCCCAGCTGAGGCAAGAAGGTTGCTTTGTATTCAAAGCCAGACTGGGCTACCTAATGATTTCAGGATCAGCCTGGATTATAGGACTACAGAGTAAGACTCTGTCTTAAAAAAAAAAAAAAAAGGAAAAAGGGGAAAAAAAAAAGGTGGAATCAGAACAGACACTACTAATCCAGAGGATTATAAGAAACTGTTTAGAAAGCTTATATTCCAATAAATTCAAAAACCTAGAAGAAATGGATAAACTCCTAGACAAATACAAGATTCTAAAACTGAAACAAGAAGATGTAAAAACCTTGAATAGACCAATAACTAGGGTTCATATTGAGATCTTAACAAAGTCTCTACAAAGAAGGCAAAGGATAGCACCTGCCACCAAGACCTGCAGAATTTTATCAGAACTTCAGGGAAGAGCTAGCAGCAATGTTTCTTAAGCTTTTCTGTGAAATTGAAAGAGAAGGAACACTGCCAAACTCCTTCCTAGAATTTAGCATTACTTTGATCCCCAAACTAGAGAAAGACCTAACAAAGAAAGAAAACTATGTGCCAATTTCCTTGATGAATATACATGCAAGATGTGTGCAAACAGAAGGCAACAAATTATTAAAAAGATCATATACCATGACCATGTTGCCTTCATCTCGGGGATGAAGGATAATTCAACTACATAAATCACTTAATGTAATACATACAGTGTAATCACATAAACAAAAGCAAGGACAAAAATCTCATTATTATCTCAGTAGATACAGAAAAAAAAAACCTTTGACAAAATTTAACATGTATTCATAACAAAAAACCTGATAATACAGAGGTATAGAAAGACCTACCTTAAACAGGTAAGAGCAATTTATGACAGTTCTACTGCTAACATCAGAAATAACATAAGGGTGTCAACTTTTACTCTGGTTCAACATAATGCTCAAAACCTTAGCCAGAGGGTGCCAGGAGGAGCAACACAGGAGCAGGCCGGTTAGGGACTTGGGCGTCCCCGTCACTGCCTCTCCTCCTGGAAAAGTACTGGGAACCTGGGCCTGGCTAGCACCAGGCAGGGCCACTTTGGATGAGGCTGGTAGGCCTCTCAGACATCTTCCCCTTTGCCCCTCGCCTCAGGGGCCTGTGGTGGAGCTCCACTAACACCAGGCAGGGCCACTCCAGGGAGGAGACTGGTAGGACTTAGGGACATCTTCCCAGGGGCCGGCGGCCAAGCCTGGGCTTAGCTAGCACCAGGCAGGGCAGCTTCAGAGGAGGCTGGTAGAACTCCCAGCTATCTTCATTCCCACCACCTCTTGCAGCAGAGACCTACGGTGGATCCTGGGCTCAGCAGTAGGTCTCCTTGCCATCTACCCCGCTGTCCCTCAGAGCAG
This sequence comes from Ctenodactylus gundi, assembly GCA_004027205.1. Taxonomy (NCBI): domain Eukaryota; kingdom Metazoa; phylum Chordata; class Mammalia; order Rodentia; family Ctenodactylidae; genus Ctenodactylus; species Ctenodactylus gundi. The sequence continues at coordinate 14,494 of PVKB01006640.1, forward strand.
ATGCAGGTGCGGACGCTCGGCTTTGCTAGCACCGGAAGAGCCTTTCCGGAATAGACCAGTGGGACTCCCCACCACCTTCCCTCCCACACCTTGCAGCAGAGGCCTGCACAGAGACTGGGCTTTGCCAGCACTGGGTAGTGCCACGTTGGACTAGACCGGGGGAGACTCGCTGCCATCTCCACCACTCCTCTCAGTCGTGGTGAGCGTGGAGGCTGTGATTTCCCAGATTTGGGCAGAGCCATCCTGAGGAGTATCCCTAGGGCAAACCCAGGGACAGATAACCAGAGATAAACAAAGACAACAGAACCATGAGGAAACATGGAAATAAATCTTCAAAAAGTCTTGACATACCAGAAAAACATACTAGAAATCTTGAAAATGCATAATCTAAAGATGAAAATAGCAAAAATGATGTTAACTCCTGGACCCAGAAATACATCGAAGTAAAGCAGGAATTAAAACAGGAATTAATGCAGGAAATGAAGCAGGAAATAAAAGTCATAGAGAAAGAGCTACACCAAAACCTAGCTAAGCTAAAAGCAAACTTCAAGAAGTAAGTAGAGGTGATCAAAGAAAAAATGAATCAGAAGATAATGAAGGCAATACAAGAAATGAGAGAAGAACACAACAGAGACATTAAAAAAAATCAATGCAGATATCCAGGAAGTGAAAAACACACAGGACACAATAAGCAACGATATCAAACAATTTCAAAATAGATTATCAGATTTAGAAGACAAAATGATGGAGTGGGAACAGAAAGTCCATAAAGAACGCAAAGTAAAAAAAGAAGAAAGTGAATCATTACAACGACTCATAGATGATTCAAAGAGAAACAACCTGAGTATTATGGGAGTCCAAGAGAAGACTGAGGATGAAACAAAAGGCTTAAATGTCATATTCAAGGAAATTATGGAAGAAAATTTCCCAAATCTAAGAAGAGAAATGAACGTTGAACTACTACAGGCATATAGAACACCAACCAATATGAATCAGAAGAGAGCCTCATCACGACACATCATAATTAAGGTACTAGAAACCCAACACAAAGAGAGAATACTGAAAGCGGTGAGAGAAAAGCAGAAAGTGACCTACAATGGTAAGCCCATCAGGATAACTGCAGACTTCTCCTGGCTTCTAAAAGCCAGGAGATCATGGAGCAATATCATCCAGGCACTAAAAGAACATAAATGCCAACCAAGACTGCTATATCCAGCAAAATAATCTTTTAATTTAAAGAGAGAACTTAAAACTTTCCATGATATAGAAAGCTTAAAGAAACTTGCAGCCACTAAGCCATCACCGTAGAGAATTCTCAAAGGAAACTTGGATAGCGAAAGAGAGGCCAACGACACAAGTGACCACAGAGAAAAAAAGACAAAAGCTAGAGGAGAATGAGCTGAGAAAAAAAGTAAAACTAGTAAACAATGTGTAAAAACTACAACGATGGCAGGATGTACTAAACATATCTCAGTAATTATCCTAAACGTGAATGGCCTCAACTCATCTGTCAAAAGAAATAGACTAGCTGACTGGATCAAAAAACAGAAACCCACAATTTGCTAGCTGCAAGAAACACACTTCACCCACAAGGAAACTCACAGACTGAAAATAAAAGGTTGGAATTCAATATTCCATGCAACAGGTCCCAGAAAACAAGCAGGGGTAGCTGTATTAATCTCAGACTCATCAGATTTCAAAAGAAAACAGGTGAAGAGAGACAAAGATGGCCACTACATACTGGTTAAAGAAACACTAGAACAAGAAGAAATCACAATTATCAATATATATGCCCCCAACTCTAGAGCACCCAATTATGTAAACCAAAAATTACTAGATCTGAAAGGACACATAGGCCCTAATACAATTATAGTAGGGGACTTGAATACCTCACTATCACAAATGAATAGATCTACCAGACAAAAAAAATCTACAAAGATACACAACTGGTGAAAGACACTATAGAAAACTTGGACATAACAGATGTTTACAGAGTTTTCCATCCAACATCAACTGACTACACATTCTTCTCAGCTGCACACAGAACATTTTCTAAAATAGACCACATCCTAGGACATACGTCATCCTTAAACAAGTACAAAGAGATAGAAATAATTCCCTGCATACTCTCAGACCATAGTGGAATAAGACTGGAACTTAACATCAGCAGAAGCAGAAGAAAATACACAAACACATGGAGACTTAACAGCTTACTACTGACCAAACAATGGATCACGGAAGAAATCAGAGAAGAAATAAAAAACTTCATAGAGTTAAATGATGATGAAAGTACATCGTATCATAAACTGTTGGACACAATGAAAGCAGTCCTTAGAGGAAAATTCATAGCTATAAATGCACACATCAAAAGAAAGGAACAGTCACAAATAAATTTGCTTATGATACACCTTAAGGACCTAGGGAAACAAGAACAACTTAACCCAAAAGGCAGTAGAAGAGAAGAAATTATAAAGATCAGATCTGAAATAAATGAGATTGAAATTAAAATGGCAATAAAAACGATTAATGAGTCAAAGAGCCGGTTCTTTCAAAGAATTAGCAAAATCGATAAACCTCTTGCTAACCTCATCAAGAAAAGGCACAGATTAGCACGCTTAGAAATGAAAAGGATGAAATTACAACAGACCCTGCAGAAATTCAGAATATTATAATAAATTACATTGAACACCTATATTCTAACAAATTTGAGAACTGGGAAGAAATGGACAACTTCCTAGATACATATAAAATACCAAAATTAAATGAGGAAGATATAAAAATTTTGAACAACCCCATCACGCACACAGAAATTGAAGCAGTAGTAAAAGCTCTACCTGCAAATAAAAGTCCAGGCCCAGATGGATTCACAGCAGAATTTTTTCAGTACTTTAGGGAAGAACTAACTCCACTCCTCCTCAAACTATTTCATAAAATAGAAAGTATTTCATAAAATAGAAAGTGTAGGAATACTACCAAACTCATTTCTTGAGGCTAGCATCACACTAGCCCCAAAACCAGACAAAGACTTAACCAGGAAGGAAAATTATAGACCAATATCCTTAATGAATATAGATGCAAAAATCGTCAGTAAGATTCTGTCAAACAGAATCCAACAAGTAATCAGAAAGATCATACACCATGATCAAGTGGGCTTCATTCCTGAGATGCAAGGTTGGTTCAACATATATAAATCAGTCAATGTAATACACCATATCAACAAAAGCAAAAAAACCACATGATCATCTCTATTGATGAAGAAAAGGCCTTTCACAAAATCCAGCACCTTTCATGGTAAAAACACTGAGAAAAATAGGTATAGACGTGCCCTACCTAAAACTCATAGAAGCCATATATGCTAAGCTAACTGCAAATATGATAGTAAGTGGAGAAAAATTGAATTCGTTCCCTCTCAAATCAGGAACAAGACAAGGCTGCCTACTTTCACCACTCTTATTCAACATAGTCCTTGAAACACGTGCCATAGCAATCAGAGAAGAAAATGAAATAAAGGGAATCTGCATTGGAAAGGAGAAGGTCAAACTTTCCTTATTTGCAGATAATATGATTATCTACATGAAAGATTGTAAAAACTCCACTATGAAACTCCTGGAAATAATAAAAAAATTTAGCCAAGTCACAGGCTACAAAATTAACACTAAAAAATCAATAGCTTTTCTCTACACTAACAATGAACTTACAGAGCAAGAACTCAGAAAAACAATTCCATTTTCGATAGCTCAGCAAAAAATTAAATACCTAGGAGTATACTTTACCAAGGGCATGAAGGACTTAGATAAAGAAAACTACATTACATTGAAGAAAGAAGTTATAGGAGACATTAGAAAATGGAAAGGCATCCCCTGCTCTTGGATAGGCAAAATAAATATAGTCAAAATGACTATAATGCCTAAACTGATATATAGATTCAATGCAATTCCTATCAAAATACCCACAAGTTTCTTCAAAGAACTTGAAACAACAATTCTCAAATTCATACAGAACCAAAAGAGACCAAAAATAGCCAAAGCAATCCTGAGCAACAAGACCAAGGCAGGAGGCATTACAGTTCCAGACATCAGGCTGTACTATAAAGCAGTAGTTGTAAAAACAATTTGGTACTGGCACAAAAATAGACAGACCAGTGACAGAATTGAAGATGCTGAGACAAACCCAAATACCCTCAATTACTTAATCTTTGACAAAGGGGCCAAATGCATACAGTGGAAAAAGGACAGCCTGTTCAAAAAATGGTGCTGGGAAAACTGAACATCCACATGCAGAAGAATGAATCTAGTCACACACCTATCACCATGCACCAAAATCAAATCAAAGTGGATCAAAGACCTAGATATTAAAAGTGAAACACTGAACCTCCTAGAAGACAAATTAGGCAAATATCTAAAAGACATAGGGGTAGGCAAAGACTTCCTTGACAAGACTCCAGGAACAAAAGAAATTATCCCTGTTATTAACAAATGGGATCTTGTCAAATTAAAAAGATTTTGCACAGCAAAGGAAATTATCAACATTGTAAGCAGAACCAACATACTGGGAAAAAATATTCACCACTGACAACTCAGATGGGAAGCTCATAACTAGAATATACAGGGAGCTGAAGAAAAGTAAGCCTACCAAACTAAAGGATCCTATTGAAAAGTGGGCAAATGAAATGAAGAGGCAGTTCACTCACGAAGAAGTACAAGTGGCCAATAGATACATGAAAAGATGTTCAACATCTCTAGCCATAAGAGAAATGCAAATCAAAACAACACTAAGATACCATCTCACTCCAGAGAGAATGGCCTATATCAACAAGTCAAGTAGTAATCAGTGCTGGTGAGACTGTGGGGAGAAAGGAACCCTCCTGCACTGCTGGTGGGAATGTAAATTCATACAACCACTTTGGAAAGCAGTATGAAGAGCTCTCAAAAGACTAGACATAAATATTCCCTTCGATCAGTGACACCCTTCCTGGGAATATATCCAAAAGAAGCCAAAACAATACACAGCAGAGATATATGTATACCCGTGTTCATAGCAGCACAACAATAGCTAAAATATGGAAGTCACCAAAATACCCATCAACAGACCAGTGGATACACAAACTGTGGTATTTATACACAATGGAATACTATGCATCAATAAAGTCCAACAGTGTGGAGGCTTTTACAGGCAAATGGAAGAAACTTGAGAACATCATGCTTGGTGAAGTGAGTCAGCAGCAGAAGGTGAAACATCAGATGGTCTCTCTGATATGAGAGTCCCAGATCACAACTCTTATGGAACTTAAAACAAAAAACAAAGTGAAACGGGGGTAGGGTGGGGAGGGTGGGAGAGGTGGGGAGGGGGATGGACAAAAGGATAGTGGGAAAGTCCTTGTCACCTTGACAAGATACGTATATGCACAAAATGCTAAACTGCATTGTAAACCTTAAAATTTGCACTTATATATATATCAATAAAATGGGGGGAAAAACCTTAGCCAGAGTAATCAGGGAAGAGAACGGAGTAAAGGGAATGTGCATAGAAAAGGAAAAAGTCATGCTTTTCTTACGATGAAATGATCCTTTACACCAAGGACCCCAAAAATTCCACTCTTAATACTAATAAACAAATTCAGGCAAGTTGCAAATTACAAAATCACTACACAAATTACAAAACCATTCCTGTACAGCAGCAATGAAAACACAAAGAGAGAGATGAGAAAAACAGTTCTATTCACAATAGCCTCAAAAAAATATTAAATACCTAGGAACTAAGTGAAGGACTTTTAAAATTAAACCTGTTTGGGCTACTCTCAAGTTTTTGAAGCAAACATAAGAAAATGAGAAGACATCCCATGTTCTTGCATAGGCAGAACCAATATTGTCAACATGGTCATCCTATCAAAACTGATATTACATATTCAAAGCAATTCATGTCAGAATACCAGCATTTTCACAGAACTAGAAAAATGATCCTAAAATTTATGTGGAACTAGAAGACACCTAGAATAACCAAAACAATCCTGTGCAACAAAATTAAAGCAGGCAGCATCACTATACTGGATATCACGTCATATAACAAAGTGATAGTGATGAAAACTACATAGTATTGGCACAAAAACAGGCAGGTTGGTTAATGGAACAGAATTGAGAATACAGAGACAACCCTGAGCACCCTCATCCATTTCATCTTTGACAAAGAAGCCAAAAATAGGTGTTAGAGAAAAGATAGCCTCTTTAACAAGTGATTCTAAAAGAGCTGGTTATCCAACTTCAGAAGATTGAAACTAGACCCATATTTTTCACCATATATCAAAATTAAATCAAAATGGATCAAAAGCCTACATATTAAAATGAAAACCTATTGGAAGATAAAATAAGCAAAACTCTCAAAGACATAGGCATAGGTGAGAACTTTCTCAATAAAATACCTTCTGCACGTGAGATAACACCAGGAATCAACAAATAGGTTTGTATTAAATTAAAAAGGTATGGGGCTGGGAGTGTAGTTCAGTGATTAGAACACTTTCCTAGGAAGCTAGAGGCTCTGGGTTTGATCCCCCAGCATCACATACTAGCTGGGCATGGTTATGGTCACCTGTAATCCCAGCATTTGAAAGGATGAGGTAGGAGGATTGCTGTGAATTAATTTCATTTTTTTGAGACATTCTCACTATGTAGTTTTGATTGGTATTGAACTCACTATGTAGCTCAGTCTGGCCTCAAATTCACAGCAGTCCTTCTGCCTCAACCTCCTAAGTGTTGGATTTACAGGTATACACCATCACACCCAGCTTATGTGGTGCTAGGGAATTCAGGGTCTTGTGCTTGCTAGGCGAGCACTCTTAACTGCTGAGCTATGCCCCCAGTTGTGAGTTCAGCTGTGAGTTTTAGGCCAACCTACATGCAATGTGAGTTAGAACCAGCGTGGACTATAGGGTTAGGTTCATTTAGTGTAATGATTCATTTATTTGGTCTTTAATATAAGTTTAGCCTGAGAAATCGGATTGATGTAATGATAACCTGAATGTCTTCTGGTTCTAAAAATACTAAGAGTTGGTAAATAAGTGGTTCTTGGGGTCTTTTCCATGAAGCTGTCACTGAGTGGTAAAGATAAAAGATCACGTAGCCTTAGTCCATTTGCCAAGAACTCAGTTGACTGAAAAAAAAAGTGCAAGAAAACAAACAAAAACCAACCAACCAAGCAAACAAACAAACAAACAAACAAAAAACAGGATTAAGAGAACCAAGAATGGGAAAAAATTTGCCTCCTATTCCTCAGACAGAAGACTGTTATCTAGAATATACAAAGAAATGAAAAAATTAGACCCTCTAAAATAAAAGTCCCAATCAAAAAAATGGGCAACTGAATGAATAGACAGTTTGGTTCTCAGAAGTATGAATGGCCAATAAACACATGGAAATTACTTAGTTATTTCAGAATTTTTAAAAGAGTTCTTTTCCAGAGAGGAGCAGGCAGTAATGAGTAAGATCATTATTACAAATTTAATTACAGAGCATTAAATTGAGACTTAAAATTCAAGAGTTACAGGTTGAACTCATAGCCAACTGAGTTCTTAGCCAATGGACTAAGGCTATGTGATCTTTTCATCTTTACCATTCAGTGACAGATCCATAGAAAAGACCCCAAGAACCACTTATTTACCAACTCTTACTATTTTTAAAACCAGTAATATCCCAAACCAAAACCACTGTCTTCTATACACATCATACACGTCAAAAAAGTTTCACAAATTAGGATTTTATACCAGTTTCCCATGTTGAATGTAATTATTATGTTTTTCAAACTAATAATAAAAATATTTACGGGGAAAGTTTCACACATTTTGTGAGAAACCTGGTACTGTTTTAGTGGGATACCAATCAAATGATTGGTGTCTATTTTTTGTTGTTGTTGTTACAAGATTTTCTCTTTAGATGTTTCCTTTTCTCCATGTTTTTTTTTTTGTTTTTGTTTTTTTTTGTTTTTGTTTTTTTTGTGTGTGTGTGTGCTGTTTGTCTCTCTCTAAGATTCCTTCAAGTATTTTCTGCAATGCTGGGCTAATGGTTGTAGATTTCTTTAGGGATTCTTGGTCATGAAAAATTTTTACATCTTCAATTTTCAGGGATAATTTTGCTGAATACAACAACCTGGGTTGACACTTGGTGTCTTTTAAAACTTGAAAGATTTTGCTCCAGGTTCCCCTGGCCTTTAAAGTTGCATTGTGAAATCTTTGGTACTTCAAATGGGTTTGCCTTGACATAATAGTGTCTGTTTTTCTCTTGTTGCTTTTAAGATTCTGTCTTTATGTTGTATTTTTCAGGTTTTGATTATGATATGCCATGGCCAGTCTCATTGCTGATTGAGGTTATTTGGTATTTTGTAAGCTTCTTGTACCTGGAAATTAATTTATTTTCCTAGATTTGGGAAATTTTCTTGCCTGATTTCAGTGAGTAAAATTTTATACCTTTGATGCTATCTTCTTTTCTTTCTCCAATCTGATTCTGACATTGGTTCTCCTAGAATCATTCATCAGCTGTTGTATCCAAGTATTTGGCTTATTTCTAATTTTGGAGTCATGCCCAATTTAGCATTTGTTTTCTCAGCTGTGTCATCAAGGTCTGAAATTCTGTCCTCACGATGTTTGAGTCAACTTCCCCTACTTCCAAATGCAGTTTTCATATCCTGCATTTTCTTATTTACCTCAGCCAACTTTTTATTTGTGGCTTCTATATGCTCATTAAGCTTTGTATCCATTAGGACCACTATTTGTTTAGTAAGTCTCTCTTTAAACCTGCTGATCATTGCTTGCATTTCTTTGAGAATATCTTGTTTGAACTGAATGGTTGCAGAAACCAACTCATTTATTTGCTCTTTGACTTACTTTCCTATGAGTTTCACTATTTCAGGTCCCATGGCATTGGTTTCTGTGGTCTCAGACATGTCTCTGTGTGTCCTGATGCCTTGTCTTCTTCCCATGTTTCTGTTGTTGAGGGATTTCACTTTAAAGACCTCACTGAGAGGTTTCTTTGAATGCGTATGACGGTATGTGGGGAGTGGGGGGAGCTGAAATTCCTCTGAGGTCTGTGCTGGGAGTAGGCAATGAGGGAGGACCTAATAGTCCGATGGCCTCTGAGGGGTCTTGTTCACCTCCAGCCCCTTGAGCAAAGCTCTCCTGCCTGCCTGACTTCCTTCTCCCAAGGGTGGGGCTTTCTACACTCAAAGGTGCTCCCACTATACCCAAGCCATTTAGTGGGTTGGTAGCTTTTCTCTCCTCTCTGCAACTATCTCTCGTGCCAATTTCTTTCTAGACACTGTTTAAGAATGACCTCCCAAACCCTGATGTGCTGTTCTGAACCTGCTTTTACTCTAAACAGTTCAGTCTCAGGCTCTTTAAAAAAAAAAAAAAAAAGGCTTCTGTTTATGTCACTGCCTATTGTGGCTACTGAGTGCTGCTTCTTCTGATCTAGGTTCCGGGAGGCCTTTTGTAGGGGAAGCTCACATTGCATTTGCAGTTTGCTCTACCCACTGGCTCGTTTCTGGAGACTGGGACTACCAGCTGCTGTCACTTCTCACTTCTGGATCCATGCTTACCTTGGTCAGCGGTTTCCCTGAGCTCTCAGATTTCCTCCATCTGTGAATGCCAGCATCTTGGGGCTGCTCTCAGTTGGCTTGAGGCTGCTTCCTACATTGCTATTTTCCTTCACTTTCAATTTGTTTTTTGGGATTTCTAATCTTCCCGTGGCCTCCTTTCAATTGTTGTTGTGTTCCTTCCACTCCTAGCCAAGTTGAACAGACAGTTTTTAGTTATGATCTCAACTTTTTAAGTGCAGCCCTGAGGAGACATTGTATTACTCTTATTACTTGGCCACCATCTTGACTGCAAGTCTGCTGACTATCTTTCTAAAAGAATTTAAGTCATTATACAACAGTGCTGCATGCATATCCATATTTATAGCAGCACAACTTATAATAAATTGCTAAATCTTGGAAGCAGACAATATGTCCATCAACAGATGAATGGATGAGGAAGATGTGGTGTATTTACACAATGGAGTACTACTCTGACATAAAGAAAGATAAATTGAGTCATTTGTGGGAAAATGGATACACCTTAAGACCATCATGCTTAGAGAAATGAGCCATACACAGGTGAAATATCACAAGGTTTCTCTTATATGACAAAATCAAAGTACAAATGCATAAGAAAAATAAAAAAGAGAGCTGGAAGAAAATAGGAAGATAGACATTGTGGAAAGGGAAGGGGGAGTGTGGAGAGGGGAGGGCGTTCTGAAGGGGAGGGGAAATAAAAGTGGTCAAATGCAATATGTGTATGAACCAGTTTCTCAAGCTGATTATCATTATGTGACACAAATACTAATAGAATAATTTGGGCAAAAAAAACAGAAAAAGTTGTGCTTGGTAGTGATCTAAACATGTTGCCTTAATGATAATGGTTGTCTAAAGTATATCATACATCAGGCTTTTGATAAAAATATGTTGATTGTGGCTTGGAATTGTGGTACAAGCATGTAGTCCCAGCAGAATCCCAAGTTTGAATCTAGTTTGGGCAATTTGCCAATTTAATGAGTCTTCTCAAAAAGTATAGAAAGATCAGGGAATGGAGATCAATGTGAAGGCTTGGGCTCTGTCTCCAGTACTGCCAAGAAGAGTGTTAATTGAATAATATTTATTTACCAGTGTCCATCTTGAAAACTAAATACTGTGATAGTTAAGAAAATTTTAAATAAATACGTGAAGATGGGCCTGACAATCCCCACAACCTGGGAGGCTGAAACAAGAAGATCACAAGTTCCAGCACAGCCTGGGCAGTGTAGCAGTTTATCAAGACCCTGTCTCAAATCAAAAGTAAAACTGATCTGGAGGTGTAGCTCATGTGAAGGTCCTGAGTACCACTAAATAAATAAGTAAATAAATAATCTGCTTCATTTCCATGTTTGATGTGCGTTTTAGTTTCTAAAGCCAGCTACCAAATAAAATATTCAATCTCTGATCAGATTTATTACTTAGAAGTTCATTTATTATTATAGCTGCCACCAATCACATTTTTTCAAACATGTAGTATATTTTAGAAAATAGTCCTAATTTCTGTTACTGTACCATTTCAGCTAACCTCAAGTGCTATTACTGTCAGCAGTCCGTATCTACAGATTCCATTATCTGTGGGTTCAGCTGGCCATAGATTGAAAATATTTGAAGAAAAACTGCATCTCTACTGAACATATGCAAACTTTTCATTACTCCTCAAACCATACAGTATGGCAGTTATTTATATAGCATTTACATTATTTTAGATAGTATTAGTGATCTGGAGATGATTTAAAAGCAAGCTTGTCCACACAGCCAAACATGGCTTTCAGTGTGGCCCAATACAAATTTCTTAACTTCCTTTAACATTTGTGACATTTTTGTAGCTTTTTTTTCCTGTAACTCAGTTTTGTGCAATCTTCTCAAGTGGGAACTTTGAAGACAACAACAAGAAGGAGAGAAATAATCAGAGTAGGTTAGAGTGGTATTTTTCCCTTTGTGATCCTGGGGCTGATGGGGAGCTTCTACCCAGCCTGGTGTTCAGCAGCAGCCTGTTGTGGTTTGAATCTGAAGTGTTGCCCCAAAGCCTCTTGTACTAAAGGATACTGTATAATGTTGGGAGGTGGAGCCTGGCTGGAAGGGGCTGATTGGTTGGGGCTTGACCTGGAAGGTTCTGCCCTTGCTCTCAGACTTGACTGTTTGGCCATGACGTGAGCACCTCCGTCTGTAGCCCGGTCTAAGCCCAGCCCCCACCAAGTGATTCCACCATTTTCGAGGTGCCCACCCAGGGACGGACTGTGACATTCTAAAACTGTAGCTACAGTAAATCTTTGCTTCCTCCCTAAAGATGTGGATAGTGGGTGTTCTGTCCCAACAACAGAAAGTAATTAAGACAACCCATGCACTGTGTGCTTTGCTGGAGAGCTAGTAATGTAGTCCCACAAGTTTGTAAACTTTTAGTAGCATGAAATGATTTTTAGAGATATTTTTATTATTCAGCCATACAGATCTCAAGTGTAAACTGTGTAGGTGTCAACCCAGCAGTGTGTATTGGAGGGCTAACTCCATCTTTTGTGCCCACCACATGCAGTTAGTCAAATCAAAACCTATGTGTATCAGATGTTACATGTGCTTGTTTGACTTAATGAGTAAAAAGCACTTCCAGATAATAGTATTTTAACCTGCCTATACATAGGAAGTTGAATACTTTTTTTTAGCAGCAGTAATATGGAAGTACAAATATATCAAAGTTTTTTGTGCATTGTTATAAACATATGCAACATTCTGATATTGTGGTAGCTTATTAACTTTTTGGAATATGCAGGGGTGCAGTTTGACATTAAACAATGTAAGGAAAGACTTGATCCTTTTTTTTTTTTTTTCCTGTACTAGGGTCCAAATCCAGGGCTTTCATGCTTAGCTACATCCCCTCCTCTTTTCTTGTTTTTTTATTTTTTAAATAGGGTCTCACTAACTTGCTAATTGTCCATAATGAGCTTACACTTGCCATCCCCCTGCCTGGGCCTCCTAGAGTGCTGAGATTACAGGCATAAGCTACCATGTCTGGCTTGATCATGTTTCTTTACTAGACAGAGAAAAATATCCTTCACTGTCAAATCACACCTTATTCATATCATAGCTTTTTGGCAGTATGCACACCTGTGAAGAATTGTTTTCAAGGATAAAGCACACAAAAAGTAATATTAGATAAAAAATTTCTGATGAACATTTTGGGAACTTAGAGTTAAAACCACGTCCATCCAAAAGCAAACACTGAAAATTTAGTTTCACAACAACATGGCAAATATACCATTAGTTTTATGTTTCTGTTTTCCTCTTTTTTTGATGTTACAATTAAAAATACAAAAATTAAGTTTTCTTATGTCTGTATGGTATCTGGATTATGTCTTTTATGTGCAGCTCAAGGTAATTCTTCACTTAGTATAGCCTATGCAAGCCAAAAAGTTGGACACTCATGTTAAAAGTATACTGGAGAATATGAATATGTTACGTACGATTACCATGACTTTTTATATTGTACATAAAAGACTTGAATATTTGGATTTTGGTATCTGCAGGAGATAGGAGTTATTCCTGCAATCAGTCCCCGCATAGATGCCAAGGCACAACTGTGCAATTTGGAGGGATAGCATCAAACCCATTTTCAGATGAGGAAACTGGCTCATTGAGTTGGGGTTAGATTTTTCTTGTGTAATTACATCTGCCTTCAAACTCAGGCTCTTTTTATTGTGCACTTCAGGGTATATCCAAATAACATGTTTACTTGAGGAGTATATTACATTGGATTTCATGTAAATCATTTCTTCATTTTCAGACAAGAAATCCTATTAAAAGTAATGAGTTTTTTGTGGAATAAAACAGAAGTGGTTTTGGGTTAATTACAATACAATAATTTAATTAAAAGAATTATTTTTGGATTAAAAAATGACCATTTTACCTTTGTCAGTATTGCAAATAAGCATTCATTTTGAGAAAGAGAACTCTTGTTTTCATTTTGTAATTTTAAAAATAGGTATTTGGCCACTCACTGTCCAAAGACTAGGTTATAATTCTTTGGTAGTCTTTTGTTTATGTTTGTTTGTTTCTTTTTTTAAGGAGCAAGTTGCTGATGAGGGTATTATAGAAAAACAAGGCAAAGTCCACCCAGGTTTCCAGCCACATAGCTCTGGGCCTGAACCTTCCCTGTCTCGACAGCGACGGCAGAAGAAAAGAGAACAGACTGAGCACAGTGGAGGAAAGAGCCAGGTCAGCAGAGATCTCTTTACAGTAAGTCATATATTACTCTTTGGGAGTCAGACTCTGAGAAGCTTGATTTCCATGTGGAATGGTTAGTAATTACAAAAAAGGCACATTTGAAATACAAGGACCATAGAGAAGAGTGGCAAGAGCAAAGATGCTTAATGTTAGTTTTCAAATATCTGTGAGTTAAAAATATAGTGAGGATTTTTATCTTCTCCAGCAAAGATAAAAGATCGTTTTGAGAGGTGAAGGAACAGCTAATGAGCAAATTTCAACTCCTTCCTGTTACATTGATGATTGGTTCTTTTCTCATTGTCTGTACAAGTTCATGTTGATATCTCTGTTCTTAAAGTAACTTATGCAGATACCTTCTTCATAAGCTTCTTACATGGTCATTCACTTTTTTTGCTGTGTCTCTTACACACACACACAGATTTTTGAAGTTTGTGAGATAAATCACTGACAGATTCACACAGGACATACCAGTAGGTGAAACTCTGGAGATAGCTGTGTATTAAACTGATCATATCCCGCCTTTTTTAAAAAATTACTTAAGTTCCAAGAGGTACCTCCTCAACTTCTGCCTTCTCATCCCACTGTTGGAAAGATGGAGACCACATCAACACAACAAACTGCTGCAAGCCGTAGTGTGGTCAGTGAGTCTGTGAGTAGTGCAAGGAGCAGTGAGATTTCATCATCCAAGGTTTGTACAGTACATGACATAGTATATTTTCCCAACCTTACACAGCTTTTTGGTCATATAATCCTGTATGTGTGCACACGCGTGCACATTTGTGTGTGTGTGTGTGTGTGTGTGTGTGTGTGTGTGTGTGTGTGTTTAATTTGTACTAATACTTCATCACAGCCCTGTTTTCTGCCAGACACTGGAAGGAACAGACCAATGATTCTCAGTAGAATCTTGGATTGACATGGCAGATTCTGTGCTTGCATAGATAATCTCTTTTAATTGATTAAGGGGACTACGTAGATTCTGAATAAAAAAGAAATGAGCTGGGTGTGGTGGCTCATGCCTGTAACCCTAGTATTTGGGAGACAGAGGCAGCAAGAGGATTGCCATGAGTCCAGGGCTAGACTGGGCTACATAGTAAGTTCAGGACCATCCTTGGATATAAAGCAAGACCCTGTCTCAAAAAAAAAAAAAAAGAATAAAAGAAAAAGTTCCTCATTGTCCTCTTAAAAATAAACAGTGAGACATTGTCTCACTAAAAATAAAAAAATGGCTGGGTTGTATAGCTCAGTGCAAAGGATCTGGGTTCCATCTCTTGTATCCCTGCCCCTAAAAAAGCATTTCCTCGACACAAAAGCTATGACCAGTTTTGTGATAGCTGTCACCTGGATGTAGTTTCTGGTGTATACTCCTTTACAGGCCAGAACCAAGGTCTTTTTTTTTTTTTTCTAGTTTTGGGTGGTACGTCATACACTGTAGATGTTACAAAAATGTTGAGTAGAAATGGAAATGACAGGGCTGGAGGAATGGCTCACAGTAAAGTGCTTGCCTACCATATGCTAAGAACCCAAGTTTGATTCCCCAGCACCACATAAACTGAGCATGGTAGCACATGCCTTTAATCCCAACACTTGGGAGGCTGAGACAGGAGGATTGAGGTGAGTCCAAGGCCAGCCTGTACTCCATGGTGAGTTCAGGACCAATCTGGGCTGCAGAGCAAGACCCTGTCTCAAAAAAAGAAAGAAAGAAAAGAAATGGAAATGACTCTGTGACTTTCTTTCAAAGGATCGGCCATTATCAGCCAGAGAAAGGAGGCGACTAAAGCAATCACAGGAAGAAATGTTCCCCTTCCATGAAGGTGACTTCCTTTCTTCATCTAATTGACAGTTGATGACGTAAACATAAGCACTTGCTCTGATTGTGTCATGTTGACTATAAAGCAGCAGTAATCCATTTGGGAAATAGATTTGGAAGAGTTTTTGAAATTTTTTAAATGACCCTTTAAAAATAAATTATAGGCCAGGTGTGTTGTCTCATGCCTATAATCCCACCATTTGAGAGGCTGAGGCAGGAGAACTGCCGTGAGTTTGAGGCCAGCCTAGGCTGCATAGTGAGTTCAGGACAGGCCTGTACTACATAGTGAGACCTTCTCGCAAGAAGAAAAAAGTGATCATAGGCTATTAAATTTGGAGTATATATTATCAGAGAAAGAGGACATGAAAAAAGATAGAAAGGGGCCTGCTAGTGGCAGTAATTCCTGAAAGATTTCAGGTTGGAAACCAAGTAAATGTTTAACTTGTTTACATATCCAAAGTTTCCTGGCCAGAAAAGTGCTGTTTTTCAGGAACAGAGAGGAAACCTAGGGAATGATTTTGCCCTAGGCTGAGGGCTATGATCATTCCTATTACCATTACCTAAACATAGGATTAGCAGTTAGTACTTATTACCCTCTAATGTAGTGTGTCTCCAGCATTATGGTAAACTTCTAAAGGGCGTATTTTATGTCACATTTATAGTAACTACCAAAGGCAAGCAGCATTGTCCCCTTTTTGCCAGGGGAACCAACTGAGGTTATGAAGGTTTAGCTAAATTACCTGAGGTCACAGAGTGATAGTCCCAGAACTAATATTTGAACTAGGTGTCAGACACTAGAGTGATGATGTGGCTCTTGCTGGGGTATTGTCTTTATTTAGTGCAAAGCCCTCTTCATTTGAGACCAGCCTTTCACAAACAACTCCTGGGGGTTTTTGTTTTGTTTTGTTTTGTTTTTTGTTTTGTTTTTAGATGCTTCTGTGAGGAGAATTTCTCTGAGTACAGTGGGACCAGGAAAAATACAAGATGAAGGCCAGTCCATCCCTGTCTGGCAGTTCTCTTCTGACTGCAGCATCACTCAGGTGCTTATCCATTCCTAATACAGAAAACCTCATAAATGTCTGCTCCATTTATTTCAGATACAGGGATGGCTACATTATACTCCTTGATAAAGAAAAGACCTATTAACTGAGCCTGGTGGCATGAGCTTATAATCCTAGCACTCTGGGAGGCTGAGGCAGAAGGATCAAAACTTCAAACCCAGCCTGGGCAACTTTTAATGACTTTGTGACATCATGTCTTAAAATCAAAAATGGGCCAAGGAATGTAGCTTAATATGAAAGCCCTGAGCTCAATCTGTAATGCCACAAAAAAGAGAAAAAAGAATAAAAAGAAAGGAACTCATAAATAGGATTTGAAAGAAATTATATTGCCCGTTAAGAATATAGATTTTGGGGCTGGAGGAATGGCTCAGCGGTTAAAACACTTGCCTAGCAAGTGCTATGTCAGGTGTTAAATACCCGAGTTCTATTCCCCAGCACCACATAAGCTGGGCGTGGTGGCGCACGCCTGTAATCCCAGCACTTGGGAGGCTGAGACAGGAGTATTGCCGTGAGTCCAAGGCCAGCCTGGGCTCCATAGAGAGTTTAGGACCAGCCTGGGCTACAGAGCGAGACTCTGTCTCAAAAAAAAAAATGAATATAGATTTTGGGGCTGGTGGAATAGCACAGCAGTTAGATTGCTTGCCTAGCAAGCATAAGACTGTAATTTCAATTCTCTAGCACCACATAAACTGAGCATGGTGGCACATGCCTATAATCCCAGCACTCAGGAGGCTGAGACAGGAAGATTGTTGTGAGTTCAAGGGTAGCTTGGACTATGTATTGAGTTCAGGACCAGCCTGGATTACAGAGAGAGACCTTGTCTCAAAAATAAAATAAAAATTTCAGGTATTCTTATAAATAATCAGGCAGTCTAGCTAAGAGTCTTTCTTAGGTAATCTTTAATCTTTAAAACAAGATTTCCTAAAAGCTTTCCCTAGGCAACACTGAACTCACTCTGCTGTGTTACTGGTATACGTATCTGTGTCTAGACAGTCTTATTCTGTAGTTCAGGCTGGTTCTGAACTCATGATGTAGCCCAGGTTGGCCTCAAACAAACAGCAATCCTTTTGCCTCAGCCTCCCAAGTACTGGGATGAAAGGCATGCTTCATCATGCCCAGTTTACCTGGTGCAAAAGAATCAAACTCAGGTACTTAGCACTTATTAGGCAAGCACTTTAACTTATGAGCTATTCCTCTAGCCGCCCTGTGGTCAGTCTTTAACCTCACTTACTAATTAACATTGCTTAATTTTCCTTTTGTTTCAGGTTAGTTTACCTTCTTGTCTATGTAGAGACAACACTTGGTTGTTAATGAGTAATTGCAGTGTTTCTAATTCATGTTCATCTCTCTGTATAATTCCCTGGGGGATTAATTTTTCTGCCATTTGAAAGTAATGAGATGGGACTACAGAAATAGCACAATGGCAAGGCCCTGTTCCCTCCTAAAAAAAAAAAAAAAGAAAGTAATGAAAATGGTGTTTCTTGTTTGGTTTGGTTTTGTCTTTCTCTCTAGTCCAGACTGGTTCTGAAATCATTATCAGCCTCCAAGTGCTAGGGTTACAGGCATGCGCCAGCAGGCCCAGCTGTTATGTGATGCTGGGGAATGGAACCTGGGGCCCTGCACTTCCTGGACAAATATTCTAAACACTGAGCTATGCTAAGCCCCCAGCTCCAAGAGTTTTTTTTGTTTTTCGTCTTTTAAAACAGTATTGTTTAGTTATTTCACCAATTAAGGCTGCCCACCTACATTTCCCAAAGTTGTGAGGTTTGGTTTAATTATGTCAGGTTACATTTACAGTCTTTTAGCAGTCTCACATATGAACAAGCTGAAACTGCTTCTATTTAGGTGACAATTTGTCTAGTTTAAAATTCCACTGTTCCCAATGGAACAAACCCTGTGCTGGGAGCTGAAATACAAGAGCTAACCATCCACTTTCTTCTGAAAAGGAAATTTCTTCACATCTGAGACTTCAGAATATTTGTGAATGTCATGAGTGAACTGGGGCTTTTGCAGTAGTAGGGATTGAATACGGGTCATTTAAATGGAGCTTCATCCCTAGCCCATTTTTCAAATTTCTATTTTGAGAAAGGATCTTACTAAGTTGTTAAGTTGTTCAGGCTGGACACAGATTTGCTGTCCTCCTGCCTCAGCCCACCAGAGTGCTGAGATTACAGACCTGTGCCACCTAGACTGGCTTGACTTCAATTTTTATATTCAGTAGTTTTTTCTTGTTAAATTGCACTTCAGGGTACATTGTGTTTAGTTATTGCATCTAAGACTGGCAACTCTAATATATTTATGGTTATGTTACATTCTGATACGTTGTCATGTGGAATTATTTTTTTTCCTCAAACATTCATAGGAAAGGAAACTGGTTAATTGTCTGTCTGAGGATGAGCTGAGTTCTTCTACAAGTTCAACTGATAAATCAGATGGGGATTCTAAGGAAGGGTAAGTTTCCATTTTTCTGTCTCCCTTCAGATATAATTTCTGTTTGAGTTAATCCATAATGTACATTTATAGCATTCTGACCTATAGTACTCACATTGGTAACATTGTAAAGGGTTTGTGGTACACACTAGAGGTAAAAATATTTCTTCTGTAAACACATGTGATGTTCATTCAGAATTTTTTTGTCATGCATAATTTTTATTTTTTCCCATTTTATTAATGTGCACATAAGTGGTGCATAATAACTGTTTACATTGAACTTGAGCATTTCATGCACATATATATTGCATCAAAATTACCAACCCTTCCCCTCACCCTTTTTAGATCTTTCCACACTCTGCCCTTCCCCCGACCTCCCGCTATTCCTTCCCATTTAGTTCTATGAAATGACTGTATTCTGGGTTTCTCATATTAGAGAAAACATTCGATATTTAACCTTTTGTGTCTGACTCTCTTCACTGAGCATGATGGTGTCAAGCAACATCCATTTACCAACAAACTTTTCTGTTTTCTAGATGAGTAGTACTCCATCGTGTATATGTACCACAGATTTTGCATCCATTTGATGGGTATTTTGGTGTCTTCCACATTTTACTTATTGTTAGATGTGCTGCTGTGAGCAGTGGTATACATATATCTTTTCTATATGATGTTTTTAACTCTTTTTTAAAGTAATTTATTTTATTTTTTCCCTATTATTTTTATTAATATACAAATGTAATACATAGTATTTACAATGAATTTGGGTGTTTCGTACATCTGTGTATCACATCGACTTTACAATCCCTTCCCATTTTTTACCCTCCCACCCTCTCCCTGTCCCTTCCCCCAGCTCTGGCTATCACTTCATATGGTTCCAAAGGATGTCTGTGTTCTGCGTTTTCCAAGTCAGAGAAACCATACAGTGTTTAACATATTAATCTTCCATACCTAAGTCATTTCACTTAAGTCACCACTCTCCCTCAGCTTCCTATTCCTCAAATGGGTTTGCAGTAGTTAAATCTTCATACCTCTTCTCTGAATCCAACCAATCCCTTTATTGGGATATTCACCAAAAGTTTTTTTTCCATATTTTGCTATATCTTTGTTGTTATTGTTAAACCTGGCCTTACCCACCAATTCACATTAGAAAATAACTATAAGCATGTAATTCAAGAGACTAGTAAATTTGGGAAAGAAGAAAAAATAAATAAATTTCAGTTGCCTTAGCTGAATACTGGAAGGTGCATATTTGTGCATTCACAGGGTTATCTTTACATCAGTTAGTTTCCTTAGGATAAACTTTCATTAGTGACCTAATAAGTGAATTGCTACAACAAAACAAAGTTAAAACTATATCACATTGCTACATTAAATGAACTTAAATCTATATCACATAAATATACTTAAAGTAGCAGATATCAAGGCAAATTTAGTTACTTCAGAATTTTTAAGCCCTTTCCTTTCTAAGATTGTTCTCTTATTTTCTGTTTTCAGAAGTTGTCCTGAACTCTGGTTTCTGGCTCTGTAGGCTATACAGCCCATAAGTTCTTTTTTTCTCCTTTGAGCAGCCTATGGCCTGTGTTAGGGTACAGAGTGTTCCAGAATTGGCTTCCAGATTTTGTTCATTTCTCGTTGCATACACATAGTTGATTTTGTTTTTTATAGAGTTCCTAGATGTTATTTGTGTTTGGTCTGTATGGGCCTACATGGGTATTTGGAAGCAATTCTAGTTCCTTAAGGTCCTTTTCTTTTCCTTTCTTTTCTTTTTGTTCCTTTTCTTTTCTCTTTTCTTTTGATTCTGTAGTTCCAGCCCAGGGTTTTGTGCATGCTCTGTCACTGAGATACATCCTCACCCCTGCATCTAACTTTTAATGAAGAATTCTTATGAAGCCAAATAAATAAATATCAAGAGTAATTTTTT
Source organism: Ctenodactylus gundi (assembly GCA_004027205.1). Lineage (NCBI taxonomy): Eukaryota > Metazoa > Chordata > Mammalia > Rodentia > Ctenodactylidae > Ctenodactylus > Ctenodactylus gundi. The sequence goes on from PVKB01006640.1 coordinate 35,525, forward strand.
TCCAGGAAAAGTAATACAAATGAAATGAGGGACTTGGTACAATTGATGACTCAGACCCTTAAACTGGACTCTAAAGAGAGCTGTGAAGATCTCCTGGTACCACATCCAGCATCAGAATTCAGACTTCATCGGAAGTATCAGGACACGCTGGTACTTCATGGAAAAGTTGCACGAGAGGCAGAAGAATTCCAATTTAAAGATTTGCCTTCAGGTTATCATTTTAATTCTTTTACAGTAAACTAGAGAACATGTGTTTATTGGAGAAATATATCAAATGAAGGAGTCAATACCTGAAAATTGTTTTGGTTTTTAAATTTCATTTGGATGTTTCCTTGAAAGGTATTTTTATTGTATGCATGAGATATATTCTGAAAAATTTCATGAAAATTGATTTTTAAAAATGCATGTACAGCCAGGTATGGTGGTACGTGCCTATAATTCTAGCACTCAGATGCTGAGGCAGAAGGATTGCTGTGAGTTTGAGGCCAGCCTGGGCTGTGTAGTGAGTTCAGGACCAGCCTGGACTGCAGAATGAGACCTTGTCTCAAAAAAAAAAAGCTGGTGTCGTGGTGCATGCCTGTAAACCCAGCACTCTGGAGGTTGAGGCAGGAAGATTGCCTGAGTTCGAGGTCAGTCTGGGCTACATGGTGAGTTCGGGACCAGCCTAGACTATAGAGCGAGACTCTGTCTCAATAAGTAAATAAATAAATAAAAATAAAAATACATGTAGATAGAACTGAAGGAATAGTACTTACCTAGAAAGTGCAAGGCCCTGAGTTTGATTCCCTAATACCACGTAAGCCAGGTGTGGTGGCACATGTCTGTAATGCCAGCACTCGGGAGGCTGAGACAGGAGGATTGCCATAAGTTCAAGGCCAGCCTGGCCTACACAGTAAGTTCAGGACCAGTCAAGTCTGTAGAATAAGACTCTGTCTCAAAACCAAAATAAAAACAACAACAACAAAACAACAACAAAAATGTAGGTAACCCACTAACCTTGTATAACATTTTGGATTTTTTTGGTGAATTTCTTCAAATTAGATAAGTTGTGATTTTTGTTTTAATGTTTAAGAGTTGGCAGTGAGACATGAATCTTCATATATAAATTTTTAGTCCTTAAAATATTTGGCTGGGAATATAGCTCAGTGATAGTGTAATTGCCTAGCATGCCTAGTATGTGCAAGGCCTTGGGTTGTTCTCCAGAACCAGCAAATGACAACAATAAAAGAAAACCAAATCAGAAAAAAATGTACACACACACACACACACACACACACACACACTTTCTCTCTCTCTCTCTCTCTCTCTCTTAAGTCAAACATGTAAAAAAGTTAAAATATTTTCTAAAAACCTGTGATTCTTGCTATAGTGATGATAATATTTCTTTTTTCCTGTTTTTGTTACTGATTTTTAGCTATCATACCAGGTTCTGAAAAGATCCGAAGAATAGTTGAAGTCTTGAGAGCTGATGTCATCCGGGGGATAGGGGTTCAGCTTTTAGAGCAAGTGTATGATCTTTTAGAAGAGGAAGATGATTTGGAGAGAGAGGTGAGTGTCTCATTAGCTGTATCTAGAAGCTTATGTCAGTATTTTTTAGCACCCTTTAAAAATATAATTCATATACATTGTATTTGCCCACTTATTTATTGTATTAGTTACTTTTTTGTTGCTGGGAAAAAAATATCCTACATCCACAACTTAAGGGAGGAAAGATTTATTTTAACTTGTGGTTTCAGGAAGTCTGAGTTCATTCGTGAGCATCTAGCAATGGCATAAGCACATGGTGGAGGATAGCCAGAGGAAAGCTGCTCATGGCCTGGCTGATAGGAAGCCAAGTAATCAAGGAAGGGTGAGCTGGCATATATTCTTTAAGGTCCCATTCGAGTAATTCTTCTAGATCAGCCTTCAGTGTTCTACCCCTTTTGACCAAGCTTCAGTCATTTGCCCCTTCTTCTAGGTCAAGCCTCAGTGTTACACCCCCTCCACTCAGACCCCATCTCTTAATAGCATGTGGTTCCATGGGTACTCTACAACATCCAAATACATGAGGCTTTTGGAGGACACTCTAGATCCAAACCTTAACATTTATTTTTGTTTGTTTGTTTAGAGACAGGATCTTAACCCATAGTTCTGGCTTGTTCTGAACTCACTTTGTGAAGCAAAGGCTGACCTTGAACTCACTCCTAACCTTCTGCTTCAGTCTCTTGAGAGCTGGGATTATAGGCATGTATCATCATGCCTAGCTTATGTTGTATTGGGAAATTGAATTCAGAGCCTTGCACTTGTTAGGCAAGCACTCAAATCCCTGAGCTAGATCCTGACCTCCTATATTTCTCCTTAAAGTATGTGTTTCAGTGGTTTTTAATATGCTCAAAGAGTTTTACAGTCATCACCACAATGTTAGAACATTTTCATTACATCTCCCAAAGAAACTCTGCCTATTAGCAATCATTCTTGTCTTAGTTACTTATTTATTTCTGGGATGCATTGCCCAACACCTACAGCTTAAGGGAGGAAAGGTTTATTTTCTCTTACGGTTTCATAAGATCCTGATCTATTCATGGGCATCTGACAATGGCAGGAAGGGTCTGATAGGGAACAGTTACTCATATATCACAAGAGGAAGGATCAAAGTTTAGGAAGAAGCTGGACAGGAGTATATCTTCCAGGGTACACCTTTAGTGACCTGTCACACCTCAGTAATTTAGTCCCCATCTCCTAACAGCATAGGAAATCCATAGAAAATCTACAACATCCAAGTACATGAGGCAAACTATAACAGTTCTTTATCATCTCCCATCCCTTAGCAGCCATGAATGTTTTCCTCTCTATAGATTTGTCTATTCTGGACAATTCATGTAAATGGGGTCATAAGAATATGTAGTTTCTTGTTTTTGCTTCTTTTACTTAGCATGATGCCTGCAGGATTTGTCTGTGTTTAGTATGTATCTGTACTTTATTTCTTTATACAGCCAAATAATACTTTATTGTGTGAAATTTTTAAAATTAATCAACTGATGGACATTTGTGTCATTTTCATTTTTGGTCTGTTATGAATAATGCTGAAATTCAAGGCCCTTAGTTCGATTCACCAGCATCACATAATGCTAGGCATGGTGACATACACCTGTAATTCCAGCATCCAGGAGACTAAGATAGGATGATTGCTGTGAGTCCAAGGTTAGCATGGGCTACATAAGTGTGTTCAGGACCAGCCTCGGCTACAGAGAAAGAACCTGTCTTAAAAAAATAAAAAAAAAAAGACTAATGTTGATGTGAATGTTCTTGTGAAAGTTTCTGTGAGGTTTAGTTTTTGTGTATTTATAACTAGGAATGGAATTGCTAGGTCATTTAAAAACTTTACATTTAAACATTTGAGGAGTTGTTAATTTGATGACTTTACCTAGATTATTAAATATTACAATTATAAAAAAATCTGAGGAATTCCCAGTGTGGCTATACCATTTTATAATATGACTAGCAATATGCAGGTTTCTAATTTCTCCACAATTCTCCACATTTCAAGATTACCTGATTATTTGATTATAGCTATTCTCATGGGTGTAAAGTGGTATTCATAACAGGTTAGTTTTGCATTTGCCTAATGACTAATAATACTGTGTTTCCATATACTCTTGGCCATTTGCATATTTTCTTTGGATACATATCCTTTTTTCCCATTTTAAAATTGTGTTGTCTTTTAATCACTGAGTTGTAAGAGTTCTTATATATTCTGGATACACTTCTCATATCAGTGATATGACTTGCAAATATTTTTTCAGATCTCCAAAAATGGGACAACGTCTTTTCACTTTATTCATTTATTGTTTGCATTGCTAGGGACTAAACCCAAGGCCCTGAGAATGCTAGGCAAGCACTCTACTACTGAGCTTTATCTCCAGCTCTTCATTTTCTTAATGGTGCTCTTTGTACTAGAAATTATTAATTTGGATGAACTTCAGTTTACCTATTTTTATTTTGCTGGTTGGGTTATTGGTAAGAATCCATTCCCAAATATGAAGTCATGCAGATTGACCCTGATATTTTCTTCTAAGAGGTTATACTTTTATATCTTACATTTAGGTCTTTGGCACATTGTCTTAGTTGCTTTTTCATTGCTGTGACACAATACCTGACACTCACAAATTTAGGAAAGGAAAGGTTTATTTTAGCTCACAGTTTTAGATGGTCACAGTCCATTCAGGGGCGGCCAGCAGCAATCAAATAGATGGCAGAGGCAGAGGTGGAGGCAGCTTCTCACGACGTCACAAATAGGAAGGCAAGTTGAGATTAGCTGAGACTAGTCCAAGTCCCAGTCCTAGTCCTCAAGGAAGGCAGGAAGCAGCGTATGTATCCTTCCAGGTCTCTGCCCAGTGTACAGCCCCTCCTGCATCTAGGTGTGGAAGGTGTGGCCACTACACACCATTAATCCTAATTTACACACATTTAATCCTAACTTAACTGAAACCCACCCCTCCAAACTAGACCCCAGTCCACCAACAACACATGGTTCCATAGACAATCCATAACATTAAAATACATGAAACTTTTAGGAGACATTCCAGAGCAAAATCACAATAGACACATTTTGAGTTAATTTTTGCATATGACACAAAGTGCAGTTCCAACTTCATTTTTATGTATGTGGTCATCCTATTGTCCCACTACCATCTGTTGAAAAGATTGTCAAAAATCAGTTTATGGTGCATCCTAATGCTTGCAAGCCTATAATTCCATCACTCTGGGCGGCTTAGGTAGGAGGATTATAAGCCTTAGCCCAGCCTAGTCAACTTAGTGACTGAGCCTAGACACTGTCTCAAAATCAAAACTGAGAAATATTTTGGGAATGTTGCGCACACACGCGCGCGTGCACACACACACACACACACACACACCATAAACACATGGGTTTATTTAAAGTGTTTAGTGTTGCTTCAGATTGAGTTTTGAGTCCTTCAACTTTGGTCTTTTTCAAGATTGTTTTGGCTATTTGGGGTTCCATGCAATTCTTTACAAATTTTAGAGTTTTTCAATTTCTTCAGAGAAGCCAGCTGGCATTCTAGTAGGGATTTTGTTGAATCTGTAGATCAATTTGTGTAGTTACCACCATTTTACAGTATTGAGCTTTGTAACCCATGAACTTAAGATGATTCTTTTTGATGCTATGATTAGAATTTCCTTATATTCATTTTGAATTATTTATTGAAAATACATAGAAATACACTTGATTTTTTTTTTGAGTCAGGACTCCAGTCTATTACAGACTGGTCCTCAACATATTTGATTTTTTAAAATACTGATTTTGTATCCTGAAGCCTTGCTGAACTTACATATTGGATTTAATGGGCTGCTTAGGATTTCTCATATATAAGATTATCTCATTTGTGAGTAGAATTAGCTTTACTTTCCAATCTAGATGTTATTTTCTTCTTTTTAAATTTTACATATTGCATCCCTTTCCCCTTCCCATTCTCTCAACCCCTACTATCCATGTCCTATTTCCCACAACACAAAGTCTACCTTCGGTTTGGTTTTCTCACATTAGAGAAACCATAGACTACTTAACCTCTTGTGTCTGATTCATTTCACTAAGCATAATAGTCTCAAGGTGCGTGTATTTTCCAAACAATAACTTGAATTCATCTTTCTTTATGGCAGAGTAGTGCTCCACTGTGTATATATACACAACACCTTCTTTACCATTCTTCTTTTGTTGGACACATTGGCTTCTTCCAAGATTTGGCTTTTATAAATTGTGCTGCTGTAATCATGGATTTGCATGTATGACTTTTGTATGATGACTTTAAATCTTTTTTTTTTTTTTTTTGAGACATGGTCTCGCTCTGTAGCCTAGGCTGGTCCTGAACTCACTATGGAGCCCAGGCTGGCCTTAGACTCATAGCAATCTTCCTTCCTCAGCTTCCTGAGTGCTGGAATTATAGACATGTGCCATCATGCCCATTTTATGTGGTGCTGGGGAATTGAACTCGGGCACTTAGCACTTAACTTAGTGCTTGCTAGGCAAGTGCTTTAACTGCTGAACCATTCCTCCAGCCCCTGATGACTTTAACTCTTTTTGAGAAGATACCCAGAAGAGGTAGAGCTGGGTCAAATGGAATACTGATTTTCAGTTTGTTGAGGAATCTGCATACTGCTTTCCCTGGTGGTTGTACCAGTTTACAGTCTCATCAGCAATGTAGCGGGGAATTCCTTTTTCCTCACAGCTTTATCAACATTTGTTGTTTTTTGAGTTCTTGATACCAGCCATTCTTCCTGGAATTAGATGGAACCTCAGTGTTGTTTTGATTTGCATTTTTCTTATAGATAATGATACTAAACATTTTTTTTGTGTGCTTATTGGCCATTTGGACTTCTTCTGGGAACTGTTTATTCATTTCAGTTGCCCATTTTTGAGTCTTTTTGGAGGGCCTGATTTTTTTCAGTTCTTTTCATATTCTTTATTCTTTATATCCTCTGTCTGAGGAATAGCTGGCAAAAAAATTTTCCCATTCTGTTGGGTCCCTCTTCACTCTTGATTATTTCCTTTGCTATGCAGAAGATTTTAATTTGATATAATCCCATTTGTTGATGCTTGGTATTATCTCATGTGCTTTGGGTGTTTTATTGAGAAAGCCCTTGCCTACGCCTATGTCTTCAAGGGTTTTGCTTAATCTTTCCAACAAAGTCAGTGTTTCCATTTTAATGACTAGGTTTTTGGTTCATTTTGATTTGATACTGGTATGTGGAGAAAGATATGAGCCTAGTTCCATTCTTCTTCATATGGCTCACCAGTTTTCTCATACCATTTGTTATTCCAGTGTATGTTTTTGGCCTCTTTGTCAATTATCAGGTGTCTGAAGGTGCTTAAGGTTGTCTGTACATCCTCAGTCTGTTTCACTGATTCACTTCTCTTTTTTTTTTGCCATTGCCATGTGGTTTTTGTTTTTGTTTTTGTTTTTTTTTAATCACTGTTGCTTTGTAAGACGGTTCAACATCTGGTATTGTGATGTCTTCTGTTTTTGTTTTGTTGCTTAGGATTGTTTTGAACATTATATGTCTCTTCTGGTTCCATATAAATTTTTAGATAATTTTTTCTAGTTCTCTGAAAAATGCTGTTGGTATCTTGATTAAGATTGCAACAATCTAGATATTAGTTTATCCTTCTGTACGTATTTGCATCAGAGTTTTTACCAGGAAGAAATGTATTTTGTTAAAAGGCTTTTTCTGTATCTATTGAGATGATCATGTGAATTTTGTACTTGCTGTTTTTAATGGGGTGTACTACATTAATTGAGTCGCATTGAACCATCCTTGCATCTCTAGGATGAATCCAACTTGATCTTTTTAATAATTTGTTGCATTTTGTTGGCAAATATCTTTTTGGGGATTTTACATTGGTGGTCATTGAGGAAATTGTCCTATGATTTTCTTTCTTTGTTGGGTCTTTGTCTGGTTTAGAGATCAAGGTGATAACTTGAGGACTTTAACTGGTGCTCTATTCCTCCAGCCCCACCTTTTTCATTTCTAATTGCATTGCTGTGAATTTTTTCTTTCCTTCTTTTTTTTTGAGTTTGACTACAGATTTATTTTATTTATACTTTTGAAAAGCCTGCTCTTTGATTCATTGATCCTTTGTATTTTTTTTAGTTTTAATTTCATTGATGTCAATCTGATTCTTATCATTTCCTCTGTTCTGTTGCTTTTGAGTTTGGCTCATTTTTGTTTTCTAGGACTTGGAGCTGCATCATTAGATTGTTAATTTGAGATTGCTCTGTTTCTTCATATGTGCATTCATAGCTATAAATTTTCCTCCTAGTACTGCTTTTATTGTGTCCCACAAGTTGGTTGTCTTTGAGTCATTCATCAGCTGTGGTATCCAGCTATTTCTCTTCTAATTCTGATGTCATGACAGATGATGACATTACTTTCCTCAACCTTGTCTTCAAAGTCTGAAATTCTGTCTGCGGACTTGAGGAATGGAACAGTTGTTAGAGAGCTTTTCTTGTAAGCACAAGACCCTGAGTTTGATTCCCCAGCATCATTCCCCAGCATCACATAAGCCAGATGTAGTGGTGCATGCCTGTAATCCCAGCACTCAGGAGGCTAAGGTAAGAGGATTACCATGTGTTCAAGGCCAGAATGGGCTGCATAGTGAGTTCAGGACTGGTCTGGACTACAGAGTGAGACTGCCTCAAAAAAAATCTGAACTTTTCTCCTTGCAATATTCAAGTTGACATTTAAATGAATATTTTTTTATCTTAAACTTCAGCTAGATTTCTTTCTTTTTCTTTTATTTATTTTTTCTTTTTTTGAGACAGGGTCTTACTCTGTAGTCCAGGCTGATTCTGAATTCACTGTGTAGCCCAGACTGGCCTTGGACTCAGGATGATCTGCCTGCCTCAGCCTCCCAAGTACTGGGATTACAGGCATGTGCCCCATACCCAGTATATATGGTACTGAGGAATTGAACTCAGGTACTTAGCACTTACAAGCGCTTTAACTGCTGAGCTATTCTTCCAGCCCTCAGAGTTTCAGAGTTTCTTCTTCTCTATCAAAATGTTCCTTCATAGCTTATATTGTTTTATTTATATTAACCAGCTTTTTATTTGTGTCTTTTGTATGCTCAGTAAGCTTTGTATTTATTAGGGCAATTATTTGTTTTGTAAATTCCTCTTTAAGCACACTGATACTTGTTTGTATTTCTTTAAGAATATCTTGTTTGAACTGACTGCTCACATAAAACAACTGGTCTACTTAGTTTTTTACTTCCTTATGAATTCTGCTATTTTAGGGGCCATGACATTAGCTTTGGAAAGTTAGACTTTTTTGCATATATCTTATTGCCAGGTTTCTCTGTGGGTTTATTGCTGAGGTGCTTCACTTCAAGAATGGCCTAGCTGAGAGGTTTCTTTGAACCTGTATAAGGGCGGAGGGAGGTGAAAGTCCACTGAGTTCTGTGCTGGAAGCAGGCAGTGAGAGGGGACCTAACAGCCCGATGGACTCTAAGGTGCCTTTTCATAGCCAGAACCTTAAGCATAGCCCTTTCATCTGTCCTGGCTTGCCTCCCTGGGACTCTCCACCCTCTTAGATAGATGGTCCCACTGCCACCCAAACCACTCAAGAGGTTGGCGGCCTTTCTTTCCTGTGCAAGTGTCTTATGCCAGTTCCTTCTTAAGCACTGATTAGGAGTGTCCCCAAAATCCCTGATGTGTAATCCATCTGTGGTTTCTTTTTACCCTAAACAGTTCGGACTCAGGCTTTTCTCAGAATGGTTCCTGCCTACATCACTGACTTAGTATGACTACTTAGTATGGCTACTGAGCTCTGCTCTTCTTCCTTAGGTCTGCTAAGCTCCAGGAGACCTTTTCAAGAGGAAGCTCACAGTGTGTTTGCAGTTTGCATTACCTATATGTTTATTTCTGGAGCTGGGCTACCAGCTACTGCCAGTTTTCATGGCTCTAGGACCAAGGTTTACCTTAGCCTGAGGCTGCCAGCTGTTGCTAATTCCCATGATTCCCAGCTTCAAGTTTACCTTGGCCTGTGAATGCCAGTAACTCACAGCCTTTCCCAGGCAGCTTGGAGAGGCTTCCTGGGCTGGCCTTTCTTCAGCTTCTGATGCATGTAAGGGGTTTTCAACTTTCTCGTAGCTTCCTTTCAGTTCCTGGAGCTCTCCTCCCTCTTCTAGCTAAGTCGAGCGTATAGTTTTTAACTTTATCTTGGAACCATTGAGCAATTCTCTTGTCCCCACTTTGCTCGGAAATCCTGGGAAATCTCATCTTTTTCTTGCCAGTTTTCTTGGCTAGAACTTAGGAGGATATTGAATACAAGTGGCAAGAATGGACGTCCTTGTTTCTGATCTTAGAGGAAATGATCTGGGCTTTCCCCATTAATTGTGATGCTCACTGTGTGTCTTTCATAGATGCCTTTTATCAGGTTATAGAACTTATTTTCTATTCCTTGTTTGTTGGTTGTTTTATTTCGTTTTGTTTGTGGTGCTGTCATTTGAACCTATACAAGTTTTGTATCACTGAGAAATATCCTTAGCCCCGTTGACTGTTTTGACTGTCTTTTTTAAATCATGAAAATGTACTTACCAACTGCTTTTTCTCTATTTAGGATTGTGGTTTTGTTTTTATTCTGTTTGTATGGTATGTTACATTAATTGATTTTTAGTTGCCAGCCACACATTCTGCGATAAATCCAAGTTGGTCTTGATATATCCTTCCTTTTTTTATTTTTTATTTTTTTGGTCAGACTCAAGTTTCCAGTATTTTGTTGAGGATTTTGTGTCCATATCGCTATGAGATAATTAGTCTTTAGTTTTTTCATGGTATCTTTGTTTCATTTAATTAATCGAAGGACTGTTGTCCTCATGGAATGAATTGGAGCACATTCTCTCCTCTTATTTTTTGGAAGTTAATGAAAAATTGGTATTAAATTTATTTATTTATTTATTTATTTAGAGACAGGGTCTTGCTGTGTAGTCTAGGCTGGTCCTGACCTCACTAGGTAGCCCAGGCTGGCCTCAGACTCACAGCAACCATCCTGTTTCAGCCTCCCAAGTGCTGAGATTACAGGTGTTTGCCACCACTCCTGGGTTATGTATGCTAGAGAATTTAAGCTTAGGGCCTTGTGTTTGCTAGGCAAGTACTTTTTAACTGCTGAACTACTCCTACACCTCCCAGTTCTTCTTTAAATGTTTGATGGAATTCACCATGATGCCATCTCTGCCTAGGCTTTTCATTGTGGGTCGTTTTTCTTGACAATGATTTCATTGTCTCTTCTTGTTACATTCACATTGTCTTTCTCTTCTCAATTCAGTTTAATAGTTTTTAATCCTTCCAGAAATTTGTCCACTTCATCTAAATTACCTAATTGGCATATAATTATTTGTAGTATTTCAGAAAAGTGTATTAGTTAGAAGCATATGATTTAATTTTTACGTATTTTTGAGGTTTTCTAATTTTTTTCTGTTCCTGATTTCTAATTATATTCCATTGTGATTGGAGAACATATTGTCTATTTTTTAAAACTATAGGCTTTGTTTTATGGCCTTGCATATGATCTAATCTGGAGAATATTCCATGAGCACTTGGAAAAACTGATAGTCACTGAGTGGAATTTTTTTAAAGCCTTTTGAGTAAATCCAACCAAGAAATAGTGGTAACCTTTATTATTAACCTTTATGCAGCCATGGGGGTGGTATCTTTAAATGCATAGTAGGGAAATGTTTTTGAGTCTTTTTTCCTCCACCATTTTTATTACTCCATATATATGCAATACATAATGTTTATAATGAACTTGAATATTTTGTGCACATATATATTGCATCAATATTACGATCCCTTCCCCTCCCTGTTTTTGGCCTTCCCATATCCTCCCCATCCCCCACTATCATATCCTACTATCACACTTCTTTGAATCTAGAGAATGCCTGTGTTCTGGGTTTCCCAAATCAGAGAAACCATGCCATATTTAACATATTTAATCTTCTGTTTCTGCCTTACTTAACCATTCAAATAACAACTTATTAGCTCAGTTTTCCACCTCTAGAATGGGCTGCAGTGGCCATACCTTGATGCCTCTTCTCTTAGTTTAGCAGAGCCCTTTATAGGGGTGATTTTTCCTGTATCTTACTATATCTTTGTTGAGATTCTTTAATTTGGCTTCACCCCCAGTCCACATACGAAGAGAACTATAACTATGACATTCATAACATGAGAAAGAAATAAAGAGAAGTTAAATTTCAAATTCCTTAGCTGCATACTTAAAGGTAAATGTTTTTGTGTTAAAAAGACATTCTGGTTGCTGTTGTATTAATCAGTTTTCTTAGGATAAACTTACTTCCAAGACCAGATGAGTGAATCGCTACATAAAATGAGTTTAAATTTATATTGAATTGCTACTTTAAATGAACTTAAATGTATATCACATAACTATACTACACTTAAAGCAATAGAATGGCATGCTTAGTTATTTCAGATTTTTTTAAACTTTTGTAAATTACTCAGATTTCATTAATTACTAACATTTCAACAGATTTGATTTATTCTTTTACCTACCTATTCATCCCTGTCTTTATCTATACATATTTTTAAAGATTTTATGCCAATTCCCCATGTTGAATATAATTAGTTTTGCAAACTTATATACAATTAAAAATAATAATTATGGGGAAAATTAACAGATTTTATGAGATACTTGGTACTTTTTATAAGAATACTAATCAAATGATTCAATTGCCAATCTATTTTTTTGTTTCACTTTCTTTTTAGGTGTTTCCTTTCCTCCATATTTTTGGGGCTGCTTGTCTCTCTACTTCTCTCAAAGTTTCCTTCAAGTATTTTCTGCAATGCTGGGCTAGCGTTCACAGATTTCTTGGGGATTCTTGGTCATGAAAAAATTTTACTACTACCTCAGTTTTCAGAGGTAATTTTGCTGAATACAGCAACCTGCGATGACACTTGCTTTCTTTTAAAAACTTGAAAGAGTTTGCTCTAGGCTCTCTTATCCTTTAATGTTTGCATTGAGAGGTCTGCAGTATTTCAAATGGATTTGCCTTGGTAGAATAATGTCTATTTTTCTCTTGCTGCTTTTAATATTCTTTTTAATGTTGTATTTCTGAGGTTTTGATTAATGATGTGTTGTGGTGAGTCTCATTGCTGGTTGATATTATTTGGTGTTCTATAAGCTTCTTGTACCTGAAAATTAATTTTTTTCTAGATTAGAGAAATTTTCTTTTATTATTTTAGTGAATAAATTCTCTATACCTGCAATGCTGTCTTCTGCTCTTTTTCCCACACCTGTAATTCTGAGATTGGTTCTCTTTGAATCATCCATCAGCTGTTGTAGTCAGTTACTTTGCTCATTTCTAATTTTGGAGTTGTGCCTAATTGTGGCATTTGTTTCATTAGCCTTGTCTTCAAGGTCTGAAATTCTGTCCTCACAATATTTGAGTTGTCTTCCCCTGCTTTCACATACATTTTTTCATGTATGGAGAATTTCATAGATTATATAGAATTTCAGCTAGATTTCTTTTCAGATTTTCTACTTTTCTATCAAAATGTTCCTGTTCCTTCATATCTTCCATTTCCTTATTTACCTCAGCCAACTTTATATTTTGGCTTCAATTTGCTCAGTGAGCTTTGTCTCCATTGGCACCACTATTTGATTAGTAAGCTCCTCTTTAAGCCCACTGTTCAATGCTTGCATTTCTTTGAAAATATCTTGTTTGAACTGGTTGTTTGATTCATTTATTTCCTTTTTGACTTCCTTTCCTATGAATTCCACAATTTCAAAGCCCATGACATTAGTTTCTGGGGTCTCAAGCATCTCTGTGAGTTTCCTGTTGCCTTTTCTTCTTCCCATGTTTTTGTTGTGGAGGGACTTCACCTAAAAGGCCTAGCAAGAGGTTTCTTTGAACAGGTATGATGGTGGGGGGCAAGAGAGCTGCAGTTCCTCTGAGTTCTATGCTGGGATGGGGCAGTGAGGGAAGACCTAACAGTCTGAAGTATCTTCTTCACCTCTAGCCCCCTCAGTAGAGCACTCCTGCCTGTCCTAGCTTCCCTCCCGCAAGGGCGGAGCAAGGTGCTCCCACTACACTGAGCTGTTCAGGAGGTTGGTGGCCTTTCTATTCTCTCTGCAACTGCCTTTTGTGCCAGTTTCTTCCTAGGCACTGCTTAAGAGTGATGCCAAAAGCCCTGGTGTGCCCTTCTTAGCTTTCTTTTACTCTAATTAGTTCAGTCTTGGGCTCTTTTTTTTTTTTAATGGCTCCTGCCTATGTCATTGTCTATTATGGCTGCCAAGCCCTGCTTTTGCTCTGAGCTCTAGGAGGCCTTTCCTAGGGGAAGCTTCCACTGCATTTGTAATATGCACTACTACCTGCAGGTTCATTTTTTGGAGGCTGGAGCTACCAGCTGCTGACAATTCCCACTTCTCCCAGATCAGCACTTACCTCAATCTAGGTTCTGGACTCTGGGCTTTCCTTTGCCAGCAGCTCAGGGGCACGCCTAGTTGCTACTGTTTTTCTCCACTTCCAGTGTCAATGTCGTCAGGATTTCTGACCTTCTCGTGGCCTCCTTTCAATTGTTGGGGCACTCTCCTATCTCAGTCAGGTATTCCGGGCTCCACATGGACTTTCCTCTGTCTGCAGATGCCTGCAGCTCCCAGCCATTTGCAGCCAGCCTGAGGTGGCTTCCTATGCTGCTGGTTTTTTTCCTTCGCTTCTGACGTTCCTTCAGGATTTCTGATCTTCTTTTGGTCTCCTTTCAGTTGTCAGAGTGCTCTTTCTTGTCCTAGCTACATTGAACAGGCGGTTTTTGACAGTTAAAATTCTCAACTTTTTAAGTGTGTTCACTAGGAGGCATTGTGCAGCTGTGTTACTCAGCTGTCATCTTGATTGGAAGTCCCAGGAATTTTTTTTTCAGTACTAAGCATCAAATGCATGGCCTTTACACTGAGCTACAATTCCAGTTCTTTTTAATTTTTATTTTGAGACAGAGTTTTGCCAAAATTGCTTAAATTCATAATCCCCCTGCCTCCATCTTCCTGGCTGCTGCGTTTATCCCTATGTGCTACCACTCCTGCCTATTTTAATTTTATATCTCTTAAAGAAGTTGAAAAAAGAAGGGAAGAAAGTATATGTGCAGTTTTTGTTATTGTAACCGTATTTATTCATTATTTCTGGATCACTTCATTTATTCTTTGGATTCAATTTACCATATGGACTCATTTCTTTAATCTTAAAACAGTTTTGTTATTGGAAAATATATTCCATTTACATATGTAATATGCTCAAAAATATACATTTAAAAATTTTAGTAAAATACACATAATTTGAACTTTGCCACTTTAGCCATTTTTTAAGTGTAGGGTATTAAGTACATTATGGGCACAAGTATATTCACATTGTTGCACAACTATCATCCATCTTCAGAACATTTTTCATCTTGGAAAACTGCAATGCTACACCACCTGTTACAATACAATGTGAGATAGAAATACGGTGAAATTTTAAACAATTTATTATAGCAAAAGACATATTGTCATTAATATCCCCCCTCACTTTGAACTCAACTTACCTCATCATTCTTGTCACTATAAGAATCAGTTCTGAGGCTGAAGGAATAGTTCACTGGTTAAAAACCTTGCCTACCAAGCTCAAGGCCTTGAGTTCAGTTCCACAGCACCACATAAAGCTGGTTGTGATGGTGCATGCCTACAATCCGAGCACTCGGGAAGCTAACGAAGGAAGATTGCTGTGAGTTTGAGGCCAGCCTGAGCTCTATAATGATTTCAGGAACAGCCTGGACTACAGAACAAGACCCTGTCTCAAAAATAAAGAAAAGAAGATAAAGAAAGAAAGAAATCAAGCAGTTCTAGAAGCCCCTTTCATGTCATTTGTTGTTCTCGTAGCCACCTTAATTTCCTGAATTTATTCAAAGCGTTACCTTTAATGGTCATTTTGGCTTTGGGGAAGAGATAGAAGTTGTATGGAGCCATATCCAGGGATAAAGTGGATAAGGACACACTATAATATTTTTATAAACCTGCCTTTTTGTTGGATGGCACTCAGCAGCAGCATTCACTACTTTTGATTCCATTTTGTAAAGACACTTATGAAAAAAGACTTCAAGAATTGCTTCAGAAAGT
The DNA here is from genome assembly GCA_004027205.1 of Ctenodactylus gundi. Taxonomy (NCBI): domain Eukaryota; kingdom Metazoa; phylum Chordata; class Mammalia; order Rodentia; family Ctenodactylidae; genus Ctenodactylus; species Ctenodactylus gundi. The sequence continues at coordinate 51,176 of PVKB01006640.1, forward strand.
GGCAAAAATGATGGTATAACTGCATTTGAAGCAAGGGCGACTATTTTGGGTGGATTAGTAGCAGTGTGTCTTTTACTGTAATAAAATTTCTTTATTTAACTTCACTTTAGGGGGTGGGGGCATACCTCAGTGGTTAAAGTGCTTGTGCCCTGGGTTTGATTTCCCCAACATCAAATAAGCCAGGTGTGGTGGCACATCCTATCGTCCTAGCTCTCAGGAGGCTGAGGCTAGAGTATTGCCGTGTGTTCGAGGCCATCCAGGGCTACATAGTGAGTTCAGGACCTGTGTGGTTTACAGAGTGAAATTCTGTCTCAACATATTAATTTAAAAAAAAAAAACTTCATTTTATATTTTGGCAATGCTTTGTATCTTTATCATTTCCTGCCTCTGCTAATCCTGGCCTCTACTTTTCTGTTTTCATCTCTTGAGTAAGTTGTTGCATAAAGCATAAACACAACATCTGGAAAAAGTAAACTTGTCCACAAAATAAAAATTCTAGTTGTTCGTGGATTTCCTGGTGAATTCTTCCAATCATTCTAAGAGATAATACCAACTACCAACCCTTTGTAAGTTGTCTCAGAAAACTTCAAGAGGGGATATTTCCTAACTCATTCCACAAGATCAACACAAACATGGCACTAAAACCAAACAAAGATACTACATGAAAAAATATCAAGTCAAAATCCTTTATAAACACAGGTGATAAAACCTTTATTATCCAAATTTTGTTGAAGATTTTTGCATAAGTGTTCATAAGTTATACTGGTTTATATTTTTCTTTTCCTGTAGTATCCTTGTCTGGATACAGCACCAGGTCAGTGTTAACTTCATAGACTGAGCCAGGAAATGCTTTAACCCATTCAGTTCTAGATGAGTTTGAGAAGGATTGGCATCAGTCTGTCTCCAGCTGTTTGATAGAGTCTTCCTTGTTGGGGTGTTTTGATTACTAGTTCAGTTTTCTTACAGTAGTAATGAATTTATTCAGATAATGTTTCTTTATTATTCTGTCTTGATAGGTGTTTTGGTTTTAAGAATTTGTCATTTCATCTAGGTTATGAAGTTTATTTGCATAGAATTGTTCACAGTTGTCTTATAATCTCTTTAAAATTTCTATAAAAATTTGAGAGCAAATTCCCTTTTCAATTTTTGACTTTACTAATTTGAGTCTATTCTTCTTAAACCAGTCTACCTAAAAATTTTCAGTTTTGTTAATCTTTTTAGAAATAATTTTTTTATTTTAGTGATTTTCTGTATTTTTGTCTTATTTTTATTTCAGCTCCAATCTTTATTATTCATTTACGAGTGTTTTGAGTTTAATTTGTTTTTAGTTCTTTAAGTTGTTAAATTAGGGTGTGCATTTGAAATCTTCCCCTACCTTCAGTGCTGAGGCATTCTTTTTAACAATTATTATAGCTAGAAATTTCACGTTATTAAATCCGTTAACTTTTTGGGATTTTCATTTGTGTGTATTTTTTTCTTTGTGGTTTTCTTTTTGGCTCATTGGTTGTTCAATGAGTATGTTGTTTAGTTTACACAAGTTTTTAAATTTTCTAGTTTCCCTTGCTACTGATTTTTAACTTCATCCCAATGTGGTTAGAGAAGATACTTTGTATGATATCAATTTTTAAAAATCTGATGAGACTTAATTTGTGTCTCACATATGGTCTGTCATGGAGAAATGTCCCATATGTACATGAGAAAAATGTGTAATCTGTTTTTGTTGGGCAGCAGTCTATATATATGTTAGGTCTACTTGATTTATTATATTAAGGCCTGTGTTAGTCACTTTTTGTCACTTTGATTAAGATAACTTTAAAAATAGGAAAGGTTGAGATGGGGAATAGGTAGTAGTTATGTTAGGAAAGCTGACAGGGTTGGTAGGCTAGACTAGGGAGTGGGGCCTTGAGTGGTAAAGCAAGAGATCATACTATAGCAAAAATGAAACGAGCTGCAGGCCAAGATGGCAACTGTCGGGTTCTTTATCTTGTCTGTCCACTTCCTGGTTCTTCCTCTTTCAAAGATATTTTGTAGACTCATTGGGTAGGCCCCAAGGGAACACGATAAGGAGAAATTAAGCCCTATGTCCTTATCCCGTGTCACTACTAGGCTGATCAGCACCACAGTTGCCAGTGGACTATCAACATACCCAAGAAAATACTGTAAGGAATATAAAGGGAACCTGACTGTTCCTGGCATGGGCGAGTTCCCTGCTCAGGAACTCCTCCTCCCTTCCCTTATAGTGAGGGGCTTTTGTTCCTCTACCTCATACAATAAATCATACTTCAGCTTCTGTAATAAATTTTGCTTCCATGGTTTTCTTCATCATTTCTTTTCCTTTTTTATATAAAATGAACTAGAGTTGGGGCTTGGGGAAGGAAACATCAACTACAGCCACCTCCCTGGCATGCACAAGACCCTGGACTTGATCCCCCAGCACCACATAAAAAAGCCAACATAGTAGTGCACGCCTGTAATCCTAGTACTTGGAGGCTGAAAACAGAAAGATTTATTTTGGCCACTGTTTCAGAGGTTTCAGTATGGTTATTCATTGTTTCTGAGCCTGTTGCAAGGCAGTACATCATGCTGGCTGCACACCTCATGACAGCTGAGAAGCAAAGAAAGAAGTGGGGCTCGGGACTCCATGTCCACTTGTAGGGCACACCCCCATCTACTTACTTTTATTTCATTAGTCGTCAACTCTTTTAAAGTTCTACCACTGCCCAGTAGTGCCAAGGGCTGGGATCAAGTCTTCAACACATGGCTTCTTAAGAGATAGTCCAGATCCAAACTGTAACAAATCCTCTAGTTTTAAAATTTTTTCTTCCATATGATCGTTCTTTCAGTAATTGAATAGGCCATTGAAGTCCACAACTATTCTTCTACTTGTATTGAACCTCAAACATTTCATTAATATATATCTATCTCTTGTAGACTTTTTAAAATTTAGCCTCTTTTGTCTGTGATTATTATAGCCATCTCTGCTCTATTTTGGTTTCTGTTTGTCTAGAATACTTTAAAATTTTCCACACTATTTTTAATATATATATATATATATATATATATATATATATATATATATATTACATAATATTTACAATGAATTTGGGTGTTTCGTACACATATGTATCATATCAACTTTACAATCCCCTCCCACCCCTTCTTTATGTATTCCCCCAACTCCAGCTATCACTAAATGTGGTTCCAAAGAATGTCTGTGTTCTGGGTTTTCCAAGTCAGAGAAACCATACATACTAATCTTCGGCACCTAAGTCATTTCACCTAAGTCACCACTCTCAGCTTCCTATTCCTTGAATGGGTCAAAGCAGTTAAATCTTGATGCCTCTTCTCTGAATCCAGCCAATCCCTTTACTGGGATATTTACCAAAAGTTTTCTGTCTATATTTTGCTATATTTTTGTTGCTATTCTTTTTTCCCACTATTTTTATTAATATACTGATGTAATACATAGTATTTACAATGAATTTGGGTGTTTCGTACATCTACATATCACATCAACTTTACAATCCCTTCCCATTTTCTACCCTCCCACACCCTCCCTGTCCCTTCCTTGGCTCCGGCTATCACTTCGTATGGTCCCAAAGAATGTCTGTGTTCTGGGTTTTCCAAGTCCTAGAAACCATACAGTGTTTGACATATTAATCTTCCGCACCTAAGTCATTTCACTTAAGTCACCACTCTACCTCAACTTCCTATTCCTCTAATGGGTTCACAGTAGTTAGATCTTGATATCTCTTCTCTGAATCCAACCAATCCCTTTATTGGGATATTCACCAAAAGTTTTTTTTTTCAAATGTTCCTATATCATTGTTGTTATTGTTACACCTGGCCTTACCCACCAGTTCCCATTAGAAAATAACTATAAACATGTAGTTCAAAAGACCAGTTAATTTGGGAAAGAGAAAAAATACATACATAATATTCAATTGCCTTAGCTGAATACTGGAAGGTGCATATTTGTACGTTCACAAGGTTATCTTTACATCAATCAGTTTCCTTAGGATAAACTTTCATTAGTGACCTGATAAGCGAATTGCTACAACAATACAAAGTTAAAACTATATCACATTGCTACATTAAATGAAGTCAAATCTATACCACATAAATATACTTAAAGTGACAGACGTGAAGGCAAACTTAGTTATTTCAGAATTCCTTAACTTTCATATCTTATTTACTCATATTTCACTAATTACCAACATACATTTTTCTCAGCTCATTCTCCTCTAGCTGTTGTCGCTTCTTCTCTGGGGTCATTGGTGTCGCTGGTCTCCCTTTCACTTTCTAAGTTTCCTTTAAATATTTTCTGCAATATTGGTTCAGTGGCTGCAAATTCCTTTAAGCTCTCTCTGTCATGGAAAGTTTTAAGTTCTCCCTTAAAATTAAAAGATAATTTTGCTGGATATATCAGTCTTGGTTGGCATTTATGTTCTTTTAGTGCTTGGATGACACTGCTCCAAGATCTCCTAGCTTTTAGAGTTTGGATTGAAAAATCTGCCATTATCCTGATGGGCTTATCTTTGTAGGTCACGTTCTGTTTTTCTCTCACTGGTTTTAGTATTTTCTCTTTGTGGTGGGATTCTAAAATTTTAATTATGATGTGTCGTGATGAGGATCTCTTCTGATCAAAGTTGTTTGGTGTTCTATATGCCTGCAATAGTTCCATGTTCCTTTCTTTTCTTAAATTTGGGAAATTTTC
>PVKB01006641.1:7084-55968 GCA_004027205.1 Ctenodactylus gundi
AAAAAAAAAAAAAAAAAAAAAAAAAAAAAAAAAAAAAAAAAAAAAAAAAAAAAAAAAAATCGGGGGAAGTCAAATCAAACATGTGAGGACAGAATTTCAGACCTTGAAGACAAGGGTGAGGAAACAAATGCCATAGTCAGGGACAACTCCAAAATCAGAAATGAGCAAGTAGCTGAATACAACAGCTGAGATTCAAAGAGAACCAATCTCAGATTTATAGATGTGGGAGAGAGAGCAGAAGACACAACAAAAAGTATAAAAAATTTATTCCCTGAAATTATATAAGAGAACTTCCCAAATCTAGGAAAATAAATTAATGTTCAGTTACAAGAAGCTTATAGAACACCAACTAACCTCAACCAGCAATGAGACTCATAATCAAAACCTCAGAAATACTACTTAAAGAAAGAATATTAAAAGCAGCAAGAGAAAAACAGACATTATTTTACCAAGGCAAACTCATTCAAATTACCAAGACTTCTCAATGGAAAATTTAAAGGCCAAAGGAGGTCGGTGCAAAATTTTTCAATCTTTAAAAGACAGCAAGTATCAACCCAAGTTGTTGTATCTGGCAAAATTGAAAATTGGAGAAGTAAAATATTTTCATGACCAAGAATCCTTAAAGAAATATGTGACCACGAGCCCAGCTTTTCAGAAAATACTTGAAGGAATCTTTGAGACAGAGAGACAAGCAACACCAAAGAACATGAAAGAAATATCTAAAGAGAAAGTATAACAAAAAAAATAGATTGGTATTTGAAACATTTGGTTGGCATCCTTCTAAAACAGTAATAGCTTTCTCATAAAATCTGTGAAACTTCCCCCATAATTATTATTTTAATAGTATATTAGTTTGCAAAACATAATCATATTCAATATGGGGAAATGGCATAAAATCTTTTAAAAATGTGTCTGTATAAATTTATGAATGGATAGGTAGATAAAATGATAAACCAAATCTGGGAAAATGTTAGTAATGAATGAAATATGAGTAAATAATTTATGAAAGTTTAAAAAATCTGAAATAACTAAGCCATTGTGTCTATTGTTTTATATGTAATGTACTTTTGTGACACAGACTTAAGTTCATTTACTGTAGCAACTCTCTTATTCAGTCTTTAATGTAAGATTACTCTAAGAAAATTGATTAATATAATGATAACCTGAATGTCTTTTGAATGTACCAATATTTACCTTTCAGTACTCAGCTAAGAAGTTTGAAATTTAACTTCTCCCTTTTTCTTTCTCACATTTTCTAGCCTTCTGAATTTTATTGTTGTAGTTCTTTTCTTATGTGATCTGGTGGATGAGTTCCTCTCAACAAAGATACAGTAAAATACAGAAAGAAAGAACTTTCAGCAAATTGTCCCAATAAAGGGCTCTGCTGGATCCAGAGAAGAGGCATCAATATTTGGCCACTGCAGCCCATTCCAGGGGTGGGAAGCTGAGCTAAAGAGTTGGGATTTGAGTGGTGTGGTGACTCAGATGCAGGAGATTGAATATGCTAAATATTGCATGGTTTTTCTGATTTGGCTAGGCCAGAATACACACATTCTATAGAACCAGATGGGTATAATAATGGGAGTTTGGTGGGGGGAGGGAATGGAGAGCTTGTGGGAGGGCCAAAAATGCCGAGTGGAAAGGATTGTAATGTTGACGTGATGCATATGCATACAAAATACTGAAGTTCACTATAAACATTATGTATCATATATATCTATATTAATAAAAATGGGGGGAATGGTCACCCTAATAAAATATGTAAAAAATCAACATGTCAAAACCATCCCAGAACTGATATTAGAATAGTTATGAAAAAGAAAATATTATTCTAATTTTTAAAATAAGGAAATAAACATCTGCCTGGGAAAATTTTACTGAAAAGGAACCCATCATCCTGGGCACAGGCTTTCCTGTAGCTCAGCAACCCTACCCCTGGAGTTTCCCTTAGTTAGGCAATTCAGCTGGCAGCCAGTGCAACCTTGAAATGATCCTGTTTGTTCTTCTGTTCCCTGGTGAGCAGAGGTCATTGAAGATAATAATGTGTCTGGTGCTTGTTTTTATCTGGATTGTGATAGCACAGCATGATTGCCTAGAAATGTTCTTCGCTTCACTTCCACCTTGACATTGACTCTGCATACACATTTGAGTCACTCTAGGTACACATTTCAAAGACTAAGGATATTTACATTTAAGAAATGAAAATTATGTATATGCGGGGGAGGATTGTGCATTTTGTCCTTTCCGCAGCTGTGTAATCAATAAATAAACATTCCTCGTTCAAACTGTGTTTGAATCGCAGCTTCACCACACCCAGTTGTGTGTTTTTCGACTTACTAACTGAACTGTGTAGTACAATATAATATTTGGTGATAACTTTGGTTGCTTCAAGATTGTGCTCCCTGTTGATAAGTCGCTCCCCTTCCCCCAACATCCTGTGACTAGGTCGGGCACCCCCATTATGCGCCTCTCTGACATGCTGTCTTCCGCAGGTCTACACAGCATTTAAAAGTGAACTATAATTGTATGTTTAATTACCTAAAAGCCCTGGGCAGGCAGAGACTAAATAATTCCTCATTATTAAATCTTCCTGTGTTGAATGATTTACTTGTGTGTGCCCTGGGGCTACAGAAGAGGCCAACCTAATGTACTGGAACAAGGAAAGGGCAGCACTTTGCTGAGGTTTCCCAAGACTTTCCAGAGTTGGAGAAGAAAACTGCTGAGTCACAGGCATGCACCACTGGAAAAGGAATGATCTTACCTGGAGGTTTTGCAATACCTACGTGGGCAAGTAGCAGCTACTGGCTACTTCAACAAAAAAATAAAAGCACATGACTATTCATTATCTTCTTTTTTAATCCTGTCGCTGTGAGAAATGAAATTTCAGCGAGCTGCCTTCAGAAAGGAGAGAGGAGTGAGGATGGACATAAGGACACACAGGGTGGGTGTCAGAATCTAAGGGCAAGAGCACAGCTGGATCTCTAAGGAGCTCCCATCAGGAATGGAGCCATCCCCTCAGACTCCACTAGTTTTCTCTCCCGAACCAGATGGTTTTCTGACACTAGGTCTCCTTGACCGTGTGCTTCTTTCTTTCCACTCTTCAGGCTGTCTCTGTGGAAAAGAAGCTTCCCTATTTCTGGGGTTGTTTGCCTCAATTTCAGCTGTGTCCTGAGGATTCCTCGCTATTGCTAGCCACCAGACTTTCATTTCAAGGGAGAAATGGACGGGTGTAAAAGGAACTGGGTGTCTCTCTTGCTCTTATCCCTAACTGCTAAGTTTGTTGGTTCTGTACATGGCTGCCAGTGAGTAATTCATTGTGAACAGGGTCACCAAGGAAAGGGCAGATACTCTGGTGTCTAAATGTTGATAACTCTGGTCCCCATGGTATGCAAGTTTGGGTAAGGGAGATAATAGCATGGAGTTGTAAGAAGTTGATGATACTGGGATAAAAGCTTTGTTCAGACCCAGATGAAATTAGGGGTAGGAAGTATTGAAGAAGCAGACACATGTTATAACTGAGTGACATGATATCACACAGGACAAGCACCACTTGTAGAGGAAAATTTAGAAGCCCTTTATTAGCTGGTGACTGAGAGTGGGTTAATGCCCCAAAGAATTCTCAGTACCCAGACAGATCATCATTGGTGGGCTTATAAAACAAAAACCACAGGAATAGGGAGTATTACAAGAACAAAGGGGAAGGGGTGAAGAATAATGATTTACAGAAGAATAAACTAACAATGGCAAGAATCTCATAGTGATTTGAATTTCAGTCGATGTTTTGCACCTGATTGAGGGGGATTTCCAATAGCAGTCTTGGGGTGGAAGTATCCACAGAGAGTGAGTCAACAGGTCACAAGGGCAGCTACACAGCAAAGATGAGAAGGCAAAGAGGACATCAAGGAAAATCTATGATGGCGGAGCTCTTGTCTCTTCATTCTCTCATTCTTTTTATGGGGAATCTAAACATTGACTCATGATCATCCGGGAAAGGATCATAACAGCGAGTTTTTATATATAAGTTTAATGGAGGCAATTTTAAGCAGACAGTTTAGGATATATGGGCCTACAAAGAGTTTGAGGAGGAGAATAAAAAGGGTCAGTCAAAGCAGATAGGACAGCTATTAATCTTTATGATTATTGGCCCTTTTCCCACTAATAAGATTTTATTTTTAGGATGGTGGGGTTGGGATGGTACTTTTTATACAATAGGGTCCTCAGTATTATTTAGGCCCTTTGATTGGTTAGGTTTCCTGGGCAAGGGTAAAAATTAACAGTCCCGAATGTTTTATTGTCTCACAACAGGGGATAAATCTGCTTGAAGGAAAGAAATCAGCCAGGTTTGCCTGAAATAAGAGTGAAGCTCCCTGTTATTTCCCTTAGTCCAATCAATGGAGCTGTAAACTTGCCCGGTAGTAAGACGAGAGAGAAAAAGCATATTTTCAGTGGACCCTCAAATAAGTTAAATCTGAAACTGTGCAAAACAGCAGAAAGAAAAACAAGCAGTCTTAAATAGGGGTCAGTCTCAGCTTTAGAGGATCTGGTCCAGGCTTGAGTTTCCATGCAGGGTCCATAGAGTCCTTTGTGACTTTTATTTGGCACTGATGAATTCAGGCAGGTATTTTAGTGACTTTGACAGCTGCGAGAGTGGTGAGGATGACAGTATGTGACCCTGTCCAGGCCTGAGGGAGTCCTTCCTCATGGAACTTTTTAACATAGACCAGGTTGGAATGGGTGGTGAGGAGGGTAATGGCACAACCGCACAGACACGAGTCTGAACTGCAGCTCGGACCTGCTGGTGATACTGAAGATACTTTAATACAGACTGATTTCTAAGTTTTGCAATAATAGGGTACTAGTAACTGAGTAATGACGGAGGAAAGCTACAAGTATCAGATTGACTCAGTTATCAAATCTCCAGAATTCATTTAGTCAGAGTTGACTTTATAATTTGGTTCATGTGTTTAACCTGTCCCAAGCTCTGGGGCTGGTAGGCATAATATAATACCCAGTGCTTTTCAACACCCTAAGCCAGGAAAAAGGTAAAAGCAGGACTGCCATCAAAGCCAACTGAGTGAAAGAGAGAGAAGGAAAGAGAGAACCCGAACCTTAGTATAATCTCATGCAACAGTATTTTTGCCGCAACCAGGGCAGTTTTTGATTTAGTGGCCTTTGTTTTCATCTATCTGGAAAAAAACTGTCTACTAAGACTAAAAGATATTTGTAACCTCACTGGTGGGGTTTACTCATTAGCCCTGTCTGTAATGTTTTCTGAGGCCCATATATTTTTTTTTAACAAATTGGTTGGGTATTTAGGCACTATAAGAAATTTATGTGAAAAGACCAATACATTTCACTTATTACTTAAAGGTAAGGTAAAATATGTAGTCACAGGAGTCCTTGAGACTCCCATATGGCTATTGATTGGATTGGTTATGGCACTGGACAAGAGATTAGGATGGAGTACTGAGCTCCAATGTAAGTCATAAAGTTTACCAATTGGCTCCCTAAGATAAAGCTTACCCCGGACTTGAGAGGTCCATGGAGGTGATAAGGGGAGCCAATAATTCCCCTCTGAAATCTCTGTCTAAGGGGACACACTTTTAATGGGGACCTTGGCATTCAGGGTAGGCGTATGATGGAGGCTTGCTTGCTTCAAGACAGTTCTTTCTGAAGTGCCCCTCCTTATTCTCCTAATACATCTCGAGTCCCACCGGCAAGCTTGATTCCCCTTTTTTTTTGGGGGGGGGGGCTTTTGCTTCAGGAGCAAATTTAAGCCTATCCTATTCTAGTAGGGTTGTGACCAAGCCTTTTGATTTTGCTTTGTGTCCTTTCCCTTTCCTTCTGTTCCTCTTGGTCTCTATTATGAAAAACCAAAATAGCAGCTGTAATGAGAGTAGCTAGAGATTGTTCTGACTTAAAAGCCAGCTTTTACAACTTTCTCCTAATATCAGGACTGAGTCAGACATTTTTGCTTTAGGATGTGACCCTCTGGTGATTCTGTATTAACTGTAGTATGCTTCCTTACTACCTCTCTCAGTCCATCCATAAACACACTCATCCACTGCCACCTCCTTCTCTCTTTTCCTCACAACACCTATCCATCTGCCCATTCCCTTTCTTTTTCCATCGCTCGTCTTACACATGTATCTACTTGCCTGTTTCTTCTGTAAGGCTTTTCTAAAAAGGTTTGGGGAGTTTTTGAACCTCTGGTGAGCCAAGCCCAAATCAGTTGTTGGTTGTCTCAAGTAATTGAGATTGTTATACAGGGCAACCCTTTTAACTTTTTCTGGATGTCTGAAACTGCCTTGACCACAAAAACCAAATTAAGGACAGGAGAGTTTTCTGAGGCCAAGGGATCATATAGGTAATATATACAGAATCCATCCTTGAGATGCTCCAGCTAAGCTCCAGGTGATTCCTTGGTCCCTGAATAACCTTGATTATCTTAGACAGATTAATGGGAAAACGGATTCTCTTGCAATTTACTTCATTGGGCTTGCTCATTTAGCCTCAGTACCTATTTTATATCACAGAGGGAGGAAGGATTGCTTTGGGAGTCCTAACACAGGACGTGAGAACCTATTACTTTGACTTGGGCAGCAATGCCTGAGCTGCAGCCTTAGGATGCCTAACCTATGGGGACATAGAAAACTCAGTACAAATAAAAAGTCACTGTCATTACAGCAGAGGTGGCCCTTTCAGCAGGCAGTAACTTTAGAGATCTTCAGCAGTCTTTGGACTCACTAGCTGGAATGGTCCTAGAACATCATCAAGTTCTGAATAGATGCTTGTAAGGCAGCTGGATATATGTGCGATTCTTAATGGGTCTTTCTGCACATACAGGTAGAAATTTGGACTCAGGTCATTCTCCAGAAGGCTAAATGGCTACATGACCCAACTATTACTGAGAGCCTCTAGCCCAAGAGTTTGAACAAATCAAAGGATGGTTTCCCATACTCTTCACCTGGCCACAGGTACTTAATGCTGCATCTCGCCTTATTTCTAACAGAATTGAGAACATACAGCTACATATGGAGCCTCACGTGAACCAACCCTTCTCCCATTGGCCACTGGACAGACGGCCTTTGAAGGAGACCTTCCGACCCCAATGTGACCCGCTCTCACCACAAAGCATCCAGATAGATCAGTTCCCCCTCCTCCTGTAGAAATAAGGTGGTCTCCTCAGGGTGGAAATGGAAAATAGGTTAGGAGATATAGGCAGGACTAAGAGAGCACATGGCCTCCACAGTATTTTGATCAAGTTCTGCCTTTGCATGTTCAGGGTGGGGCATAGGACTCCAGGGCAGGGCGAAACTGAAACTTTGGTTGAATTAAAACAAAAATCTTCAGAGCCTTGGGAGGATTTTTTTTTTTTTAAATCTCAAGTTAAAGGAGGGGCTGTGCAGGAAGCTTCTTATTGAGATGGGTGTTTTCAATGAGGGAAAGAAGGAACATTTTAAAAATCAATGGCCCTTGAAAGGTGAAAAGTTAATTCAGGACCATAAAGTTGTCAAAGAGCAACTTCAATTAGTTAGACTAGAACCTTCTACTGGCCCCTGAATACACCTATATTTATTATCCAAAAGAAAGATGCAAGGTAAATTTTACTTGCTTCATGACCTATGAGCCATTAATACAGTTATGAAGACCATGGGTGCCCTCCATCAGGGGTTCCCTTGTCCAGTGTGATTCCCACAAATCATTTTGTCATAATACTTGATTTAAAAGATTGTTTGTTTTCCATGCCCTTATGTCCTGATGATTATGAAAAGTTTGCCTTTATCCTCCCTCAGCTAAACAATGTTAAACCTGCTCTAAGATTTCAATGGAAAGTTTTACCACAAGGCATGAAAAATAGTCCCGCAATCTGTCAAATGTATGTAGTACAAGGCTTCATGCCTTTCGGACACTACCTCCAGCCACCAAAGATGTCCTTACACATGTTCAGTTGGCTGTTAGATAATCGTTTGTAGAACGTGTGGGTTTTAAGCTTCCCCTTCAAGCTATTATTCCTGCTTCAGCTGTTTCTCCCACAGGTACCTTATATCAGACAGGTAATGGCTATTGGAAATGTTATTTTGTCATCACCGTCCCTCTCGTGCATTAACTCTTGATGTTCTAGAAGTCGTAACACTTATCAAACAAGCTTGTCTGTGCTGTACTCGACGCGTACAGGGAGAGATCATTATTGCCTTTAATCAAGAAGACATTCTCTTTTTGTTTCAGACTAATAACTTAATGCAATTTGCAAATTGCACTTGCAGACTTTGCTGATAATTTTGATCATCATTTACCTAAAACTTCCCTTTTACATCTTCATCTTTCTCAGCTTACTCCTTGGTGTTTGCCTCATCTCACCTGCCGAGGCCCATTCATGATGCTCATAATATTTTTGTTGATGGCGCCAAGGTTCTTTACGCCCTTAGGTATGATACTACTCCCTCAGTTGTAACTGTTCCTACTCCAGGGCTCTCTACACAGCTGTCTGGATTGGCTGTCATTGCCCAAGCTCTCAAACACACTCCAGATCCTGATTCTGCCTATTGTGTTTATTCCATGGCTTATCTTGTAACAGGTGATCTTTTTTCCATCATTTTTATTAATAATGTTTACAATGAAGTTGAGTATTTGTACACATATATAGCACATCGATTTTACAATCCCTTTCCATTTCGGCCTTCCCACAGCCTCCTAACCCCCCTAACACCCACTATCACATCCATTTGGTTCTACAGAATGCCTGTATCCTGGGTTTCCCAAATCACAGAAAACATGCAACGTTTAACATATTTAATCATCTGCGTCTGACTTACTTCTCCACTCAAATCACCCCTCTTTAGCTCAGCTTCCCACCCCTACAATGGGCTGCAGTGGCCAAATCTTGATGCCTCGTCTCTAAGTACAACAGAATACTTTGTGGGGATATTTGTCAAAAGTTTTTTTTTTCCTGTATCTTATTATATCTTTGTTGAGATTCTTTAACATGACCTCACCCACCAGTCCACATGAGAAAATAAAAGTAATAATGTAATTCATAAGGCTAGAAAGTGTGAGAAAGAAAAAGAGAGAAGTTAAATTTCAAATGCATTAGCTGAGTACTGAAAGGTAAACGTTTGTAGATTCAAAAGATGTTCAGATTATCATTATATCAATCAGTTTTCTTAGCATAAACTTACACCAAAGCCTGAATACGTGAACTACTACAATAAAAGAACTTAAGTCTATATCAAATTGCTACATGAAATGAACTTAAATCTCTATCACTTGAGTATATTAGACTTAAAGTAAAAGATATTATGGCATACTTTGTTATTTCAGAATTCTTTTGAACTTTCATAAATTATTTACTCACATTTCACTGTTTACAAACATTTTTTCCAGTTTTGGTTCATCATTTTATCTACCTCTCCATCCATAAATTCATGCACACATTTTTTTTTTTTTAATTTGTAACAGCTAATCTTAAACCTTCTCTCTCTGCATCATTGTACACCAGCTGTTTTGTGCCATACTGGCCATCATTTGTTCACGTTTTTCCCCATTTTTTATTTCCTATGTTAGAGCACACACCAATCTCCCTGGACCTTTAGCGACTGGAAACAAGGTGGCTGATTCACCTCCCTCTTTACTTTTAGCTGCCTCCTCGGAGATACATTTTCAGCAAGCCCAACAATCTCTTGGCCTCCTACCTCAGAGCACTTCTATGCTCAAATCAGTATTCCCCACACTTCCTAAGGAACAGGCATGTGCTATAATTCTCTCCTGTCCTCCTCTACTCCCCTAACGGATGTGTACTTGTATTAATCCCAAGGTCTTAGGCCCAATTCTATATGGTAAGTGGAAGTGACTCATGTTCCAAAATTTGGAAAATTCAAATATGTTCATGTTTCAGTTGATACGTACTTCAGGATGATGATGGCTGCCATGGCTGGTACAGGTGAGAAAACTAAACATGTTAACTCACACTGCCTTGCCTTAACGGCTAGGCACTCCAGCACAGATACAGTCAGATAAGGGTCCTGCTTATACTAGCCACAAATTTATGGAATTTCATTCATTATGAAATGTTACATATTTAACTGGTATCCTCCATAACCCTCAAGGACAAGCTATTAGAAAACTTCACAATCAGATCCTTAAAAATCAATTATAAAAAAGGGGGGGGTGAACCCATACCTATCGAAAAAACCCACATAATCTTTTACATAGAGCCTTAATAATTTTACATTTTTCACACTGAATCCTGAGGGCTTCACCCCAGCACAATGGCCCTTTCAAGGCCCCTACGCTAAGCCCTTATGTTAGTATGTTGGAGGAACCCCAAGACTGGTATATGGAAGGTTCCACACCCAATACTAACTTCAGGAAGAGGTTATGCTTGTGCCTTTCCAGAAAATGAGTCCAGACCCCAATGGATCTCAATCCAACTCATTTGTCTGATTACCCAGAAGTTCAAAGGATACACATCAACATTTGGAAGACAAGAAAGATCTCCGAAAAGCCACCCTCTGTGACTTGAGAGAATCATCAAAAATCTGAACCAGCAAATGACCAACCTGCGACGAAAGTAAGGACAAGGTATCACCAAACCAAAAATCCTCCTGACGCGCCTTCTGATGGTATTGACCGTGAACTCTCAAGTGCGACCCATTGTAAACCTCACTGGGCTTACATCCTACATCCTCCACTGATAAAAATTCTTGAATGAGGACATGTCTTGGTTTCAACAACTCACCCCTGTTAGTTGGTTTAATGTTCATTGATCAAGTACTCTTAGCAGGAGGGGTTTTGGTTCTGATCTTGTTTTGCTTGTGCCATTATACATTCTCTATTTGCCTCACAAGTAGCAGTTTTCCTGCTTGTCTTGCTTCCAAAAATAAAAAGGGGGAATTGTGGGAAGCCAGTTCATTGAAACTTACTGAGGACAGGCTTGGAGGTAAGGACATAGCTAGCAAGGCAAAGGGTGCAGCTGTCAACAGATGACTGATGCTGCTCTGTGTCCCGGAACACTGAGCCATGCCTCTGCTCAGGTATGCACTTTCTTCCTGCCCTAGGACACAGCAACCTTTGTGCTGACCTCAATGGCCCTCTACCGTAAACTGCTTTCTTAGCTTGTTTCAAGAATTGTAAACATCAGACATGTTTCCTCAGCTTATGGTAAGAATTGTAACATCATAAGTAGCCGTTTCCCTATCTGATGAACTGTAATAACCTTGCTGCTACTTTTGAGTATATATAGTCTGGCTGGAAAAAAAATAGAATTTGTCAAACTCCTGAAGTTTGCCCCAACACAGGCTTTGAGTCATGTGTTGCACTGGGCTCTTCTCTTTACCTCGCCTCTGCGGTTGCTGGCTGACTGTACACAGAGATTCTTTTATTTCCTTTTTTCTTTTATTTTTGTTTCTTCTTCTTCTTCTTCTCTTCTTGTTTTCATATTGTTCTTCGCCTCTGTCTCTCCTTCACACTGAGCTACTTTCCCAGCTTCTTTTTATTATTTGACACAAGCTCTCACTAAGTCATGAAGTTACCCAGACGGGGCTCAAACTTTTGGTTCTTCGGCCTCTTCTGAAATCCATCTTATTTTCAGGTACCCAGTGCTTTGTTCAACTGATGCACTTGCACAGATTTCTATAACAAAGTTTTATCTCGAAAATGCTTTAAGACTGCAACAACTCAAACAGGAGGCTGAATTTTCATCCAACAACAGACCTCTGCCAATTATCTGACACTAACTCCTATCTGGGGTCTTCAAGAACAATGAATTTAATATTCAAGTAGTTTAGTTTTTCCCTTTTAGCCATTAAAACCTTTCTCTTGCCTCAACCTCTTTGAATATACCATAGTTTATTATAGTAGACATACTCATTTTGCAACGGTTTGCTGTTCCCAAATATGAATACCACTTCTCCCCCCTCCCCTCTCTCTCAGAGACAGAGCCTCACTTTGTCGTTAGGCTGGTCCTGAACTCAATATGTAGCCCAGGCTAGCCTTGGACTCGTGGCAATCCTGCTGCCTCAGTCTCCTGAGTGCTGGGATTTACAGCTATTGACATAACGAATAACCAACTTTTGCAAGCATTTCACTCTTAACATTAGAAATGTGATCTACACTTTTAATGGAAATATCTATACAAATTGTATAATAACTTATTAGAGGAGTTTATTAAAGGTAGCCCTACACTATTCTTAATAAGATTAAAAACTGCCTTATTGACCTATGTCTGATTAAATAGAAAAAAAATATTGATTCCCAACAGGCCAAGCCATATGGCTTGGAACTATTGATTCTTAGCAATAAGAGTGGTGGGGCTAGGGGTTAGAGTAGACTGAGACTGAGGGTTAGCTTTGGAGAAGTCCCAGAAAGCAAAAGAGTACATAGGATAAAGAAAAGCAAGACAAAGCAATTTGATAAGTCAAGTTCAAGAGCTCCCATTCCAGACCAGAAGAAAGTGGATATATATTTAAGCAATAGAGACCAAAGTAAGAAGAAATAAGGACAGTTATGAATGAAATAGAGTGTGTCTCTAGAATCTATAGAAAAGCTTTTCAAAAAAAGGCATAAAGAACTATTTGTGAGAGAAGAAAAATGCAAAAACTAATGTTATGATTTGGATGTAGAATGTCCCCCCACACCTCAATGTACTTAGATATTGTGGGATATTTATGGAACTGTGTACTGTTAAGTGGTGGAGCTTGGCCAGAAAGGGTAGAATACTCAGGCTTGGCCTGGAAGAGGTGGAAACACTGGAATGCTTGCACCATGGGCTTCTACCATTGCCAGCCACCCCTGAATGACTAAGACCTTCTTAAACCGTGAGCTAAAATAAATACTTCCTCCTTAAGTTGTGGATGTTGGATAACTTCTTGGCCTTTTGGCTAAGATCAAGTGTAGCTGTGAATGTTGGGAATCCTGTCCTAGCAACAAGACAGTATCTAAGACAACTAACAACAAAAGAAGAAAACAACACAAATGAATGCCAGAAAAATTATAAGTTCAAGGTATCTACAAAGAACTGAAGTGAGACCAAAATCCAAAAAATAAATTTTTCTGTGTTGAGTAGGAAATCTTCACATCCAACTCTTGCAATCTTGCCAACTAAGAGTGGAGTTGGGTTCAGTTCCTTCTTTATCTGCGTCTCAGTCTCCAAAGACTTACCACTCCAGTGTGTCTCTTGCAGCTCCTATGAGGTTGGTGAGCAAAAGTCCTCTGGGCTCTACTCTGGTTGCAGACAGTGATGTGATGGCCCTGTAGTCTAAAGGGGCTTATATTCCCAACTCCTTGGACAAATGACTCACAGGTGATCTGGCTCTTTACCCACCGGTACTATGGGGGTGGGGTGATAAGACCTCTACTTTCCAATATCTACATTGGACTCGGATCTTTCAGGAGGTCCCCAGTCTTCTTTCTCTTCTCTGTTGCTAGCACTCTTCCTTCTTTGTCACCAGCAAGCAGGGTCCTTGAAGTCCCTAGAGTGTGAACTCTTGGTGGACTGTTTCCGGCACTAGCTCAAACTAGGCTGCCAATCAATTCTCTGGAACTGTCCAGAAGAAGTCTGTCTAGCTGCACTTTCTCACTGTACTTGAAGGCATTGCCTTTAAACTCTGAGTGTTGCAGCTGCAGGGCTTTTCCTGTTTCTGCATCCAAATGACTCAGCTTTCTGGCATGCTGCAGCTGTGGTTTGTCACACGCTGCTACAAGCTTCTCTGGCACTGTCTCGGCTGCTGTCCTGGATGTAATTCTCCCACTGCGCTCACAGCTTGTGGTCTAGGCTGAATGACTGGACACATCTGCCCAGGTCCTGCTCACCTGGTGTGGCCCAAAGCCCTTCTCTTGTCTAGAAGTTGTACACATCAGACCGGTGAACTCTTCCATGTTTCCACTGGTCTTCTGGTCACCATTCAGATCCAACTATTCTTCTGTTCTTATAGGCTATGCTGTAAAAGAACTTCCTTCACCAAATCTCAGTTTTCTATCTGAATTCATGTGGAGCTGCTGCTGAAGCCATCCTTCCACTGCCAGCATCTTGGCTCCACTTTCCTAACAAATATATATTGACTGAACTTTTCTCCTTAGAAGTTTATTTATAATAGTCTGGCAACTTTGGGCATTTATTTGATGAGATTTAACCCTTTTACATAACAACCGGTGTATCTATTTACTTTTAGTGTTTCCTCTATTTATTTAAAGTTTATGTTATGTCTTATCTGACATTATATTAAATGTATCCCAGGAGATGGCCTTAGAAACCCAGAGAGCAAGTGTTGCCAACACAGATGGGGCCAGGATGTGAAGAAATAAGGGGTGGAATGCTTTGTTTTGTTACCAGGCAGGACTCCAGGTCTGTGTTGCCAGATTTTTCAAAAGAAACCAGAAATAATATTTTAAATTTTTCTAGCTAATGACATTGAAAAATACCTCATGCAAGCTAAACAAAAGAACTCTGAGACAACTCTTTCCCTAGGTTACAGGCTTTCCATTTGTAATTTTGTCATAGAGAACACTGCCCACTCTCTTGGAAGCCTACCTCAATTATTTCTTTCCTCCCCCCCCCCCCCCCCGGGGCACTTGCTTTAATTCAAAAACTAAATCTCATATGCTGGAATCTGGCTCTCACTGGTGGTAACTCATGCATAAACAAATTGGCTACAATAGCTTAGCTGACTTGTTTTTAGTGAACACATTTCATATTTCTCAAATGAATTGAGCAAGTTTAATTTTCATGGGATCAAAGAATTAACCAGTCAGGAGGGAGCGTGAGCGTGGAGGTGCTCATGTCCTCTAATTTAGCTTCTCTTACTTCCTTACAGGTGGTCCATGCAGGCCCATCATAGCATCGCCGCAGGCAGACAGCTCACTGCCCTCCAGCCAAGTGTCCACCCATGAACGCAGAACACTGCGTAGCATTCAGGCCCACACCTTCCATGAGGATACTTGAGTTTGTTCTTCCTAATAACAAAAAAGCGAGGCTACTCAGCCAAAATTACAGAATCAGAAAGTAGAATGGTGTTTGCCAAGCTGATGAGGAGGAACGAGGGGTTAGTGTTTAAAGGGTACAGAGACCCAGATAACAGATGTAAAGAAAATTTCTAGAGGAAGATGATTGGTGACTGTTACATGATAAAGTGAAAACGCTTAATACCAAAGAACTAACCACCAACCATGGCTAAGTGGTGAGTTTTACATTATATATCTCACCACAGTAAAAAAAAAAAATGGCTTTTATGTTTTTTACAAACATTATTAAATGCTATTGACAAGCACTTTGTACATTTTAATGCATGTGCAATTTTACATCTAGGTAAAATAACAACACATTCAAAACTCACCATTTATACAAAGTATTACAGAATAACAACTAGTGGGTTAAATGGGTGAAATAAACCACACTGATTAATTTTTTAAATTATCTGCAAAAGGTTTTGACTTTCTTTCAATTTCCCCTGAACATATAAAAATAATTTTACTTTCAATTAAATCTTCCAATTAGAAATATTACAAATCAAAATATCAATGTTATCTTATGAGTTTTTCACAATGCAAAACAGATTCACAAAACTTACAGAAATGAGGTAAGAATTGTGCAGGAGACATATTGCAGAGTTAACATGTTCTTCCAACTAAGTATAAGAGGTCTAATTATGGCTGGGTCTTTTTAACTAATAATCCACATATTTAAGAAGAGATCAATAATTCCATCCCAATTATGTGTTTATTTTGCCACACGGTCCCACAGAGAGCATGGCTACCCAAAGTGGAAAGGCTGTAATTTAAGGCCTTCCTGTTTCAGGAACTGGATTGGCTGGTTTGTTTGAATGGATAATAACAGGTCCATGAGGTGACTACAGGGGCACTAGCTAGTGGAGTGCAGATTGTAACAGGAAGTTGTGTAAATATAATGAATATATACTCTTACTAATTATGTTTTGTGTGTTATTCAATAGGGGATAGGTACCCAGGTAAAGCAGTTTTGCTGAGCTATCTACAATGACACTGAAAGTTTTCAATAAAGGGGAAGGCATGGGGAAAGCTGCAGGTGTGGGCGGCCTATTCCGGCTGCTCACCAGAACTGACTGACGAGTTGGAACTCTACTGGCGCTGGTGCTCCTGCACCAACTGCGTAGAAGCTGATGTTCATCTCTTCCGCCTTGACCACCTTTCTCTCTGCCATCAGGCTGTCTTCCTTTCAGTTCTCCTAACCACAACACATGCCCAGCGCTTTTACACCTGCTGATTCCTTTATCGCCCTCTCCTGGGTGTGAGCTGCTGAGAATTTAAGGGGTGCTGAAGTTGTTAAAGAATAAGCGTTTGTCTCTGCTGGTCAGAAAGTAATCCTAGTCCGGAGGCACTGTAAGTCAGTGTAGCTGACAGTGGATGTGACGCATTAGTGGTAGTTGTGTGGGTAATGGGATAGGGTTCTGGAATATTGTGACAGTGGCTTGAATAACCCTATCTCAAGCTCCTACAGCGCTGTTAATGGCCAGTTATTCAACTCACTGTAGACGTGGCAGGAACCGTGGATGTTACAGTCTACATCCCAATAATTAGAGCCCCTGCAGCCACACCATTGACCTGCTGAGCTCTACCAATTCCTGAGCCTTGTTCAGCTGGACTGTGCCCAGCACGGGGTGGAGTAGAAGGGGCTGGTGAACAGCTGGTGCAGGAGGTTAAATCCTGATTTAATACAGGAAGAGAATTCTCAGATAAAAGCTATTTCCAGTATAAGGGCTCCTACTGAGGCCATTCAAAGAATCAGTGCTGACAATGCAAGTATTTGATGAAATGAACTAAAATTTGTTGTTATTGTTGGAAAAAGCACTGACCTCTGTGCATTCAATAACTGAAGATGTTCCTCTTCACCGGTTAAGCTTTTCATTTGTTCCTCTAATCTTTAATTTTCTACTTGAAGTTCATATAATGACTTCAGCATTCCTCAAATGGCCCCAAGAGTACCCTGTTCGAATAAAAAACTACTGTCCTTCACTCCGTTGCCTCTCCAGAAGCTGTTGTCTGCTACTGGGGGCAGATTTGCCGGAGGACTGTTACCCGGTTGACCATAGCAAATCTGTAGGCTGTTCCCAGGGGATCTTAGTGACAGACTTCCGCTGGGTGAGTTTCCTCTGTCAACAAACTGTGGCTGTTGTCTCCAAGATCTTGATCTGTTTGGCTGTTTTCAGACTGAGCTAGGAGGGCTGCCACTGATGAATTTGGATTCAGTCTGTTGCCATACATAGGAGATGGTGCCTGGCTGATGGAAGATCCAGACAGGGTATTTGCCTGGACTGTAGCAAGTGCAGGGGTTGCAGATGATGCAGCCAAGGGAGGAGCGCTCCCATCTGTTGCAATTTCTGGAAGATTGCTGAGGTAAATGAGAGCTGGAGACTGGAGGCGCGAGTACTGGATCCTGAGTCATAGGTGGATGACTTCTTCCCTTTGCCCTCTGACATTCTAGCCTTTGACACATCTTTTCCACTTAGAAGTTTATGCAGAGCCTTCCTGGAAATTTGCATTTGTAAATCATGCCATCATGTCTTCCGAGCACTTCAATGATCCAGATATGGAATTGTTGCTAGTGCTTGTATAAGTTTGTTCTGCAGTAATAGTCAAGGATGGAACTAACGTAGGTGATGGTTCTGGTTGCTCCTTATGTTTTGGTTTGTCTTTTTTCCTTGTATTTTTTTTTTGTTTGTTTTCTCATGATCTTTATCATGCACACTGGGGGGTGGGGCTCCCCACTGGGCCTGGAGCAAAGAGGGAGGGGAGGGGGACTGCGTTCCTCTTCCCAACCTCACTTGACATAAAAAATGGCTTTTATAAATGAGCAGAATAGTCTTCTATTCACCAAATGCCAAGTTGTCCTATTAAGGTGGCAATAGTCCTAAATAAAAATTTTTGGAAAGTTTATTCTCTTCCCCATAGCAATAGTGGCCTGAAAATGATTATAGATTTATAGTAGTGCCTTCTTCCAGAATGTGAGTCAAGAGAGTAGGAAGAGGAGAATCATGAACTACAGAAAGGAAGGAAGGAAGGAAGGAAGGAAGGAAGGAAAGAAAGAAAGAAAAGCATAATAAATAATGGAAGATGTGAAGAGGATTTCACCCAGTCAGAGGAGAAAACTGAAACTTACTAGAGTTACACTGGGACAACTGAACCGATACAGTACTTGAGCTGGGATAATCTTGTAACCCCAAAGGAAAGATGTAAAACCTTTGAGACTGTGGCCCTGATATCATGGACCGCAAGACAAGGCCAGCAGTCAGCCACTTATCTCTGGACTGTTTGTTATACTCACATGAGAGAGAGAGAGAAAACAAAAACTGAAAATTTGGGAACATTGGTGCACCCCTGTAATCCCAGCTACTTGAGAGGCTGAGGCAGGAGGATCACAAGTTCAAGGGTAGCCTGGCCAATTTAATGAGACTCTGTCTCAAAATAACTATATGTGGGACCCTGACTAGGCCCGGGGTTAATTGCAGGTAGAAGGTGACTCATACTCTGATAATCTCCTCTTGAGAGCAGAAGGAGTGGCCACTCCCCCTTATCCCAGGCCCAGGACAGCTGCAGCTCTGGTTGCATTCTACCCAATTTCCTAATTTTCCCCTGCTCCCAGACCCTTACCAGAAATCACATGGTAAGGTTTCCAAAGACCCACCATGCAAGTTAGGTGACTTTCAGACCCCCAAATTCCTCCAGTCAGAGGATGACCCTTGTCCTGTTACTCTGGCTGACCCTCCTCCCTTCAACTGCTTATAAGCCTGGTCCCTACGAACAACAAATGCGCTGTTAACGTTGATTCATTCTCCCAGATGTGATTCCATCCATGGTACTCACGGCGGCTTTTGACCCTGCTCCCCCAGACTTAGCTGGTTCATTATTGCCACTGGCCAACAGTGGCCAGGGACCCCGGGGACCCCGATAAAAATAAAGAGAGCTATGGTAGTTGTTGCTCAAAGGCTAAAAGCTTACCTAGCGTGTGTGAAGCCCTAGGTTCAATTTCCGGTACAGCTCAAAAACAACAGCAAAAAGACCATTAATCAAGTTTTCTGTTACTCAAAGCGGAAAGCTGAAAACTTTTCTGACTCATATACTAGACTGTTTCCAAGTCTCTCTCTCTCTCTCTCTCTCTCTCTCTCTCTCTCTCTCTCTCTCTTTCTCTCTTTCTTTCTTTCTTTCTTCTCTCTTCCTTTCGTTAATTATTTTTTGTGGAGCTATGGATCAAGTCCAGGGCCTTCACACTGAGCTACATCTCCAGTCCATTTTCATTTCTGTTTTTTGAGACAGGGTCTCTGTAAGTCACTAATTCAACAAGGTTTGGCTTGAATTTGCAATTCTCCTGTCTCAGCCTCCCAGAGTTCTGGGATTATAAGCCTGTATCCCTAGGACCATCTATGTTTATTAACTTTAAAAATAACTATTTCAGAGTGTCATTGTAAAGATATAAAATAAGGTATTCGGTAATATTAATTTTTTAGCACTTAAAATGCACTATTCTGTGCATATTACATACACATTTTTTTTTTTTGAGACAGGGTCTCACTTTGTAGTCCAGGCAATCTACCTGCCTCAGCCTCCTTG
Organism: Ctenodactylus gundi; assembly: GCA_004027205.1. NCBI lineage: Eukaryota > Metazoa > Chordata > Mammalia > Rodentia > Ctenodactylidae > Ctenodactylus > Ctenodactylus gundi. The sequence goes on from PVKB01006641.1 coordinate 26,660, forward strand.
GTACTAAGGATATAGGCATGTGCCACCACACCTAGTTTATTGGTGCTGAGGAATCAAACCCAGGGCCTTAAGCTTGCTAGATAAAGGCTTTAACCTTTGAGCTGTTCCTCTAGAACCCCATACACAAATTCTTTAAAAATCTCTCACAAACATTGTATGGAAGACATTTACTGTGGTTTAAATCTGGAATATCCCCCCAAAGTCTCATGTATTTGGATATTATGGGTTATCTGTGAAAACATGTGCTGCTAGGAGATGGGGGCCTGGTCTGGAGAAATAAATTATGGGTGTGTGGTGGATTATAGATTACAAAAGAGTGGGAGATTGGGGGCTTAAACCTGGAAGAGGAGGAACCCTGAGGCTGGACCCAGAGGGAGGATCTCTGGGGCAGGACCTCTGGCTCTGGCTCTGGTCCATCATGTGATTTCACCATTTTCCAGCTGCCCACCTGTGAACCATCTGCGATCTCCTGAAACTGTCCTAAAATAAATGCTTCCTCCTTAAATTGTGGGTGTTGGGTATTCTGACCCAGCGACAAGAAAGTAACTAAAACAATACTATTGGCATCTCTCTTTTTTTGGAGAGATTAAGTCAATTTGCTAAGAACTTGTAACTGGCACAGACAGTGTTTGCATCTAGGTGATCTGACTCCAGGTGTGTCCGTTTACAATGCGTTTAGCACAGGGGTATAAAAAGCACTCTAAAACTGTCAGCAGTAACAATAATGGCGAGCAAGTACCACAGAAATGCCAAGGAAAGGATACAGGGCACCTTTATTATTGGAGGTGTATGGGTGGGAGGTTCTTTCCCAAATCTTAGTTTTCAAATGGAAGTGTGTCCCCAGAGGGAAAAGTCTCTTGGAAGGCAGGATGAGAAACTCCTTGAAAGGGCATGGCTTAAGACAGACAAGAGTGGAGTTTCAGGTCAGCTATTTGGTGGCATTCCAGAACCTTTTCCACAATTGCAGTCCTTAGCTCTTTTCTCAGCCTTTTGTCCCCATTTCCCTCTGGCTCACTCTGACCTTTGTGGACCCAGTATTCCCCCCACTCTCTGTCCCCTAAACACAAGACTTCACGTCCCAATAATCAAGAATTTTTCCCTTTTTTGTCTAAAACATACTAGACATCTAATATCGAGTCTGGTCAGTAGGTGTCAGCATCTATTACAAAATAAGTCATTGTCTTAAACCATCTTTCACACTTGAACTCAAAGATCCGAATTATATAAAACAGTTTCCTGATCTAGTAATGCTTATAAGGTAATAATCCCATTTGCAGCTATCTATTTCACTAGATGCATATCTCGAAATTATATTTCAAACATTAAATTTTTTAGAGAAAACTGGAGATGGAAGCTGTCTACTTGATGCAAAGATTAAGAAAATGATTTTCATATAAAAGTGATTAATCACTAATCACAGTTATTTATTGACCTAATTACTCTGCATATCTAGTGATGAGGGAGGCAACCAGGAAAGTCAAAAGTAGTATGTTCCACTAGCATACAATAAGCTCTTGCATGCTGTAGGATACTGACGTTTTAAATGAGGCATTTTGGCTATGAATAACTTTCTCGGCTATACATTTGCTTTAATTCGGGTATTTTCCCAACCTATCAATACTTTGCAAAACGTGCAATTATACCCTCACTTTAAGAAAATGAGCAGTGAAAATCTGGATGTACTTAATAGCTCTGTGTCATGGAACCGATATGCGTAGAGCCCTTGTGTGTCGGTTCCTTGATGACATCTCAGGGAGATCCTAAAGTTTCCTTGTCAGCTCCTGTATTAAAAGTCTAATCTAGTCTCTCTCAAGAAAATCTTCCATTTTACATCCAATTCAATGCTTTCCTCTTCCTGAACTTTATTTGGACCAAGAGGCCTGCACCAAGGGGATATGCTCAACTCTGCCATTCCCTCCCACTCCACTTCTGCATCCCCTAGGAGATGGAGAGAGGAGAGGGGCCACTGAGCAGAGCAACCTAACCTTCGTAGGGAGAAGGCCCTGTAGGGTCATTTGTTGAAGGGGCAAGAGCTCTGCCATTTTAGATTTTCCGTGTTGTTTTCTTTGTCCTGTCACCTTTCCTGTGTAGCTACCTTTTGACCAGAAGACTCACCCTTCGCTGACACCTTGCCCCAGGCTGTTATCAGAAATACTGCTCCAAATCAGGCACAAGGCATAAATTATATTCTTCATCACTACTAATTTATTGTCATTTGTCTTAGTTACTTTTTCATTGCTGTGACTCAGTATCTGACGTCCACAAATTTGGGGGAGAAAAGGCTTATTTTCACTCATAATTTCAGAAGGTCATAGTCCATTCAGGGATGGCCGGCAGCAATGGAAGTACATGGCAGAGGCAGAGGTAGGCACAGCTCCTGGACACTACAAACAGGAAGCCAAGTCAAGGCAAGTTGAAATTAGTCCTCCAAGGAAGGCAGGAAGCAGCTTATATATCCTTCCCAGTCTCATCCCAGTCGTCAGCCGCTCCTGGATCCAGGTGTGGAAGGTGTGGTAAGCCCCTACTACATGCCTGTAATCCAATTTACATGCCTATAATCGACCCCTCCAGATTAGGCCCCAATCTCCCAGCAGCACACGGTTTCATTGACAATCTATAACATTCAAGTACATGAGACTTTTGGGGGGACAGTCCACATCCAAACCACAATATCATTTAATTCTGTAATCTGCTACTTCTTCTGGGCTTCACTTCTTCTCTTTTGTTCTGTGGTCCTTTCCATTCTCGTGGCTTTTGCCTTTATAAACCCCACCAAAGCCCTGCTTAGGCACTGAGAATTCTTTGGAAAATGAGCCTGTTCTCAATGGCCAGCTAATAAAAGACTCCTAATTTCTCCTCAATAAATGATGCCTCTGTGTGATATTATCTCACTCAGCATAATGCTGTGAACTGCATACATTTGGCAGATCTACGGATCAGAACTTGCACACTTACACACAAGGCGAGTAGGGTCGAAATGTCTTTGTTTTCTGAATGATCATGCAGCCAAAGTGAAATGATTTCTTTTATCATAATCTTTTATGTTGAGATCCTCTTCTGCAGAAGACAAACGCCTATTCTCTGCATACAGATGAGAAGCCTCGAGCTCTGCTTATAGCTGTGGCGCTTATCTGCATCACAGGAAATGCAATTATCCTTCCTTGCCTCAGCACCTTCCTCCCGGGCAGTTCTACTCTGCGAATTTTTCTACTCTTTAGGCTGTTGGGAATTCATCATAGAATGGCAACGGGACCTGTTGGGTTGCTGCTTCCTTTATGGATGTACCTAAGTACTAATGTATTAAAAATTCCAAGACAACAGAGAAAGTCTCCCTGCATATCCCGTGAACCTGATGTGTAAATGTCAAGTATGAAAATAAATGAAGAACAACTAAATGGAAAAAGCAAAGGCTGCTTATTCAGAACAGCTTTAGCAGAACAGTTGGCCACAGTCTGCATTTTGGCCTGTTCACAGGCCAGCAGAGGAGTAAGAAAGCATGAAGTAGCGGCAAAAAGGGAATGCTTCAGGAGTGGCCTGAGTGGGAGCTTCGGGCGTGGGGAAGCTGTAGCTGAGCTACAGAGAAATGAGGCATCTTAACGTGAGGGATCAGGGGTACATATCTAGTTTTCTCTAGTTGATCCCAATTTGAAAACTGTGGGAGGGAGCAGCGTCTACTAGAGAAGTATTGGTTTTTAATCAAATTTTAGACATTTGGGCTATTGCTGCAGAAGCTGGTATTAAGCTTCCTATCTTGTGACTACAGGTGATAATCTAGAAAGTTTGATCTGTAGAAGGCTGACTTGTTTATTCATTGATGCACAGTTATTTTTTGACTTAATGGTTCTGCGTATTCCTTTCTGTTTAAGACTGTTTCATTCACCATCACCCAAGTAAAAGGAGGCCACTCATTGTGGCAAATAAGAAAAAGATTTATTCAAAACCATCTTTGGGAAAGATGGGAAGATTAATTCTCCCAAATCACCCATCTCTCAGAGCTGGAGTTGCTGCTGTATCAGAGACTTTTAAGGGATGCACCAGAGGGAAGAGAATGACAGATTTGAGCTTACAAGATATATCTTAAAAAGTCAGGTATGGTGGCACCTGCATGTAATCCTGGCACTTAGGAGGCTGAGGCAGGAGAATTGCCGTGAGATAGAGGCCAGCTTGAACTACACAACTGCATGAGTTCAGGACTAGCCTGTACCAGAGAAAGACCTCTCTCTCTCTCTCTCTCTCTCTCTCTCTCTCTCTATATATATATATATATATATATATATATATATATATATATATATATATATATATGGAAGTGGGGGAGGGTTGAAAAGAGAAAAGGGAAGATTTTATAACTTTGCCATGATATGTATGGGCATAAAATACTCAAGATCAGTGTAAACTTTGTTTTGCAGTTATACATATCAATAAAATGGGGAAAAAAATGAAAAAAACAGATAGATAGGTAGACAGATACAGATACAGATACAGATACAGGTATGTAACAGTCTGTTGTTGACCAGCAAGCTCTCACTGACACTTGCGTAACTTTCACCCTGGGATTCTTATGTTGCCCCCCCCCCCCACCCCGGCCCAGGTCTATATCTTATTCATTAAGGGAAGGGAGGAGTGAGGTAATGTATTCATGTCCTGCTTTTGAGGGAAGGAAGAGGGTGTGGAACACCTCTGAGGAAAAAACATTGCTATTCTCTTGGTATCATAGGTAAGTATAAGTTTCTTGGGCAGGTGGATTTAAGTTCTAAGTTTGTATAAAATTTGTGTATTGTCCTTTGTATACTCAGTATCCCCATAGTTAGCAGGAACTTAGAAATGCCAATTCATGCTCTGTAGAATTTCATAAGAGAATTTATGTGGGAAAGGGACGTCTTAGGAATTGCAACCCAGGAGACAAAGACAGAGCACTATATAGGTGCTCTTAGGAGATAGGGAAAGAAAAAGATAATACAGGTAAACAATTGTTACAGTGAGGTACAGACTCCAGGTTCTGGGTTCCTGGGTTCTATGAATAATGAATTAGACATGCACAGGCTTGGCAAAGGAAGCGGCAATAAAATTTATTGAAGCAGGAGTATACCAAGGGTAGGCAGACTTATGCTAGTGAAAGGATATGGCAAAGTGTGAGCCCAGAGTGGAGTTTACTCTGGTTTAAATGTTTTACCCCAGTTCCCAGGTATCTCTTATCATTTATTCCATTATAATTATATGTATGGCATGTACTCCATATGTATGAACTTCCAATGAGTTCCTAGAAAAGAGGGTTACTGTCAGAAGTGTACTGTGGTCCTAGTTGGAATTTCTCCAGCTGGGTTTTGGGGTCCCTGTCTACCACTTACTGATATTGTGGTAGGCCCTGGATGGGGCTGGGTTTTGGCCCTGGAGTGTTGTCCAGAACTGGGTGAGAGCAGGGGCTGATGAGCAAAGAGAAGGGTCCTACACCAAATGGAGGGGAAAGGTCCCTGATTTAGTTATTTATTCATTACTGGGACACTATACCCAACACCCACAACTTAAGGGAGGAAAGATTTATTTTAGCTCACAGTTTCAGAAGGTCTCACACGGTCCATTTGTGGATGGCCAGCCATGGTGGAAGCAAGTGGCCAAGATCTAGTCAGAGAAAAGTTCTTCATAGCATGCCAGATGAAAAGTCAAGCAAAACGGGAGAAAATAGAGATCTGGAGACCAAGGTGAAGGCCAGAATCTTCCCAGAAGAATGTGTAAGAATGTGTCTTCTTTCTTCCTTTACTTGGCTTAAGCTGCCCGGTTGGGCTGCCCACACAACCAGGGTGAGTGATCTTTCTCATTTCCTGGACCCTAAGTGGGTCACACACACATGAAAGCTCTGCCTTGGCCATTTCCCATTCTCAACAAGTTGACACAGTCCCTCCAGGTCAAGTCCTATGCATCTGTTCCTTCAAGCCAGGCCCCATTTACCAACAGCACACGGTTCCTTAGGTATATTATTATATCCAAATACATGAGGCTTTGGGAGGAACTTGTCAGATTCAGACCACAGCTGAGCTGTTCCATAGCCCCCAATAATGCTGTCCTTATTATTGAAGATTTACCAGCAAAACAGTGAAAAAATATTTTTTGTAGGAAACGTCTATTAAAAATTGAGAAAACCATGAGCCACGTGACAGGGTAAGATGACCAATTAAGAATAAAAGGATGGATTCATAGTGAAAATATTCGTAAGAGTCCATTAACTGGAGAGAACTGGTTTGGTTGGGGCTGGCTGATTATGCACTGTAGCAACCTGGGCAGCCACAGATCCGCTAATGGGACCCTTTCTCCCCTTCTCCCTTTGTCCTCCCGCCTATGCTTAGTGTAAAGCCTGCAAAATGAGAAATGAGCCTGCCAAATAAATATTACAGGACTAATGTGTGAGAAAAATCAAAACCAAGTGTCATTTTAGCCTGGGCTGTTTCCATATTGACTAAAGCTGGACCTCTGGTTTTAGTCTTCAGAGGACCTATTCTCTAATCTGACCTGCCTATCCTATCGCCTTCCCTGGCGGTGCCAGTGGTTGACGAGACCAGTTAACGGCTAAGAGCTAATTAGTAAAATGAAATAGAAGCATAAAACACAAAAATAAGATTGGAAGTTTAATAGTTCAGTGTTCCTTAAGGAGCCAGCAGGAGCAACTTGAGTATAACAATCACAGGACAAGGATCATGTGCATTTATGTCAGTGTTAACACTTATCCAGAGCAATTTTTATTATCCCTGCACCTCTGACCTTTAACAGCTCATTGAATTCTCTAAAACAAACAAAGAAATTGTGTAAATGAACCAGTTCAAGATGATTTCCTTACAGCAGTGCTCCTGAAACAGAATGTCTGTGTATTTTCTGCAGTCAATTAATTCTGCCTTTCTTAAGCAAAATGTCTGATTGCCTTAAGCTCAAGAGAGCTTCTATTTTTTTCCTAGAATAAAAAGGCATCTGCATAGTTTATGTTAATACAAATCTGCAGGTGGCAAATGACTGCTCTTTGGAATCAAGGCAAATGGCTACTTTGGGACTATTGAGATGCATTAGATTTTTTGATTTGAGGAAAAGGAAACAACAAGAAAGAAATAAATTGGTCTGAAGTCATTTATGGACTAACAAGCATCCCTTAGGTTCTTGGGGGCCAGGCGCCCTTCCAGTCCTCAGACAACCTCCCTCTCCCGCCCCACTTCCTATGCCCATCTTTGCCGTGGTATTTGAATTAATGAATCCCTTGGGAAGTAGGATCCTTTAAGTCCATGTCAAATCACCCCCAACTTCCAAAACTCTCTGTAAATCACTCAAACCAACAATTCTTCACAGCAGGAAGCAAACCTCTCAGAGCTCTGTTTTCCTTTTATATCACTGTTGGAATTGCAAGAGAGTCTGATCCTGCTCTTAACTTCTGGCAAGGAAGATATTCAAAGTTCTAGGCATATTTTGTTGAGAAACTATCCAGTCTCTGTGGATGACATCAGCACAAGTAGGCATTAAAGCTCTTTCCTGGGACAATTTTCACTCCACTGCACCCTTTGCTGAGGAACCCGGGCCAAACAAACTCGATGATAGGTCTCAAATTCAGCCTAAAATCAGTAGGCCAAAAATTTTGCTCTCTCAGGATGACCAGGCAGAAACAGGAGAAAGCTGGCACTGCCTAAGAAATATTGCTGACATTCCTACAGCGAGGGTTGCATTCCTGCTGATGGGGAACTGGGTCTGGGGGCCAGAGGCAGTTGCTTAGTGTTAAGTTAGCCAATCATAATATAACAAGACTGCACTTGCTAAACATTATCCAATCATGTAACCACAACGTCAGAAATCCCCTACCCTCTGATCAAACCTGATAAAAATCCTGCTCAGTGATTGCTCGGGGCTCTCTGTACAGATCCATTGCGTTGGTGAATTCTGAGAGCCCGAGCTTAAGCCCTAGTAAAAGCTTCTTGCTTTTGCATACGTGCCTCGGTCTCCTGACGGTCTTTGGGTTTCTGCGATCTGGCCATAACTTTTGCCACTAGCTAGAAGCCATATGGACAGGCACCTCCAGCTTGCAGACAGCCTTGAGTTCTAAAGGATCTCTCACATGTCACTTGTTTGGAGTCCAAGACAGATTCTTTTTTTCCTCTAGAAGCATACTATTTAAATGGTGGCTGGATTCTCTGTCCCATCAAGAATCCATTTTAACTTCATGTTACTGCTATAATTTTCAAAGCAGCCTGCGTACCTCGAGGGAAGTGGATAAATATTGAAATCAACTTAAAATCTATCAAACTGGACAGCTCTATAAGGAACTTTCAACAATTTCTCAGGAACCGCACTTCCAGAGAATTACAGTTTTGTGATGGTGCCAGAGGCATCGAATCTTACAATAAACACATCTGACCAAATACTGAAAGATTCAGATACCTAGATCTTCATTCTGTGTGAAATCATGCGTTTGATTCTTAACCTACTTCTTCCTTATTTTCCCCAAGGAATTTATGACCCAATACCTCTTCAGATACTGTTTTCCATCATCCAATTTACTGATGAATAATGTACCACTGAATGACGACTATGAGTTAGCACAGAGGGTTCTGCTAGATAGGCCAAAAGCTGGGTCTCCAAGGAGCTCCTAGGCCATGAATGAAAGATTCTTAGTATTTTCTGGTTGCATATTTCCGATCATCTCTGTGAGTGGTCCATGGTTTGCAGAATAAGAATTGGAGTGTAGCTCAGTGGGAGAACCTTTGCCTAGCAAGGACGAGGTCTGGGATTTAGCCCTGGCACCAGATGAAGCAAGCAAGCAAACAAACAAAACACCCACCAAATGCACACTCAAAACATTGGCAGATAAATAAAATCTACCTGAAGATGTTTGATCCAATAATCAACATGTCTATAGCAGTCTATATCTTGGATGCATATGGAAACATCTGAAAAGTTAATAAAATATCTGTGCCTGATCCCACTCCCAGAGATTCTAATTTAGTTGGATCCTGATTTAGTTTGGAGAGCAGCCTGCATAACAGGACGATTTTTCAAGGACTCTTCATGAGATTCCAGTTCGAGGAATTGGTAAATTTCTGCCTAAGCATAGAAGGGAATAATTAGCTCTCGCACTTTCTCAAATCAAAGCAGTCTCGCAACTTACCTGACAGTAGGTAAGAAACAACATTCAAAACAGGTAAAAGAACTAACAAGAATCAAGTTTGAAGGAAAAAACGGGCCAGATCTTGCAGGTCAAATGGGCAGGCAGGATCTCTTATTTCTGAATGGAGGAGAAGCCCTAAAGTGGCAGGATTTTAACAGCAAGTTTGAGCTGATAGTGTCTGACGAAGGCTAACCATGACTAAAACTCTACAAACACTTCTAAAATAATGCTGTCAATAGTAGAAAATGTGCAGTGATAGGGTTAAATTATAAAGAATGTCTGTTAGATGTGATTAGCACTGAAGACCATAAAGGCTAGAACTGGGCTGGAAGGAATTAATAACAGAAATAACAATCCCATCAAAATATTTATTAAGCACTCACTGTGCTTTATATTCCTTATTTTAATCTTCCCAACCAGCCCTATGAAGTAGCTGTGATTGTTTCCTTTTATAGATGAGAAAATTGGGGCTTAAAGTTATGGAAGACAAAAATGCATCAATCGGTTAAGGAGATAGTTCTATTCACGCTAATGCAATAGGGATAACATTCACTTATGAGACTATCTCAAAAAGTGGGAAGGGGTACAGGGTTTTTTAGAAGCAGATGAGGAGAATGAGGCTTCAGAGTCTTGAAGAATGGTTGACACAAGTTATAACCATAAAATAGGCTAGGGCGTGGCAGTCTTTTACAAGATTAGCTATTTCCTGAAACAAAAACTGGGTGGATGGATTTCTTAGCCCTTATTATTTTCATAGGGCTCAAGGAAAATTGAATCTTGTCAAAAGTTTGAGTAACCTATCCAAAGTCAACCAGCCAGTATGTAGCCCAGTTTGATTCACACCCAGAGTAAATGGTACAATACCTTCCAATTTGTGGCCATAGTATCCGTTTCTGTAAAAAGATAGCGGAAAAGCCAGACAAAGGAAAGACTCCCAAGAACAAGGTTCAAATGAACCTGTGTGCCTGAATAGAATGAGTTGATTTCTGATTATATAGTTTCAGGACTGGTATTTGAAGAATCCCGTAAACCGTAGCCTGAGACAAGGGTCCATGGGGCTGGGCAGACAGGAGGGCTGATGCACAGGGAGCCCACAGCCAGTGCCGTCTGAGGTTCCTTGGTGATCTGGGCAGCTTGCTGGCAGAGCACAGCAGCCAGCCCACTTCACACTCATTAGCCAGCATTCTTTTGGACTCATTAAGCAAGTTCAATGGCCTCTGCTGCTTTGTTGACTGAAGGGTAAAATGAAAATGACTTTTTACTCTTGTGTAGCTTAATAATTAAAAGACAAAGACATAGTTCTGTGCTTTTCAAGAAGTGGAGCCTCACATAACTTTTCTCTAGTGTCATTAATGCTGATGTCCTCTCAGTTAATAAATGTTTATTGAATACCCACAATATGCTGTCACAGATATGAGCTAGTTACTAAAACATTTACACATCCATCATCTTCTGAAGCTTACAGTCTAGCAGAGTAAGGAGATAACATAATAAATATGTACATTATAGAGAACAATAGAATATAACATGTTCTTTAACAAAAAAAGAGCAAGAGAACATGAAAGTTGTGCTAGTGGGCTTTTGTTTCTGTAACAAATACCTGAGATAAACCTACTCATAAGGAGAAAAAGTTTGTTCTAGCTCACAGCTTCAGAGCTTTTAGCTCATGGTTTCTGGGTCCTACCACTTTGGGCTCATGGTAGCACAGAACATCGTAAGGGCAGCATAGGGCCTAGGAAACCAGTTCACTTCACGGCGGATGGGAGGCAAAGAAAGAGGAAGAGAAGGGACCGGAAGCCCACATCCCCTTCACAGGCACACTTCAACTGATCTAGCTTTCTTCCTGAGGGTTCCACAACCTCTTTAGTAGTACCACAAGCTGGAGATCAAGCCTTTAATGCAAAAACCTCTAGGGTTCATTCAAGATGCTAAGTATAGCAAAAATGCTGGGGGAGAGAATAAATTTTATTCACCTATTTAAATTAAATGTATTTCAGGCTACAGAATAAGACCCTGTCTCAAAAATATTTAAATGTATCTCAATGATGTAAAACATCAGATTCCACATAGTAACGGGATACCACATGTTTTCTGGCATGTGCACATTGTATAATGTTTAAATTAGGTTAAACATATTTATGTCCCCAAATGTGTGTTATGTATTTATGGCAAAAACATTCAAGATCCTTTCTTCTACCTTTTGGAACTATGTACCGCATTATTGTTTTCTATAATCACTCTACTGCCCAATAACATACCAGAACTTCTTGCTTCTAGCTAATATTAACTTAGTTACTGTTGGTCAACTTTTATGGGGATGCACTGTTCAGTAGGGAAGTCAACAGAGAAGTTAATGTGTGAGCAAAGATTTAAAGGGAAGCGAGCCTTGCAGATACAAGGTGTTTTGGACACAGGGAGGAGCCAATTCAAAGACGTGAGACGGGAATGGGCCTAGTGGGTTCAAAGAATAGCAAAAGTCTGGAAGAAAGAAGGAAAAGGAACATGACAGAAGAGGTTAGAGAAGTGATGATGGCCTGGGGGTAAAAAGATCCCAGTGACCTTCATAAGGACCTTTGTTTTTACTCTGGATGAAATGGGAATTAGGATATTTGTTGTCATCAGATCACTGTAACTGTGGTCCTACTTGCCTACTCTTGGAAGAAGAGGCTTCATTCTTTCTGAATCACAGGAGATCCATGACACCAAACGGGAATACGAATGCTGAAGTTTGGATGTCACTCCAGGGTAACAATCAAAAAAATTGGATCAGAAGGAAAGATGTCAACGCGACAGTGAAATTGAAGGCATGAAGAGGCCAGAACTGAGGACTGGGTTCAAGTGTCTCAACATGTGGAATAGTTTCACCGAAGGATCTCCCAAGAATGCTGCGGATTCTCCGTGGGCTCCCATGGAACCTTAGACTTGCCTCATCAGAACACCTATCTATTCTATCATAGCTTGTCTGTCTGGGTCAACCTTCCCTCAGAAGTTAGCTCTTTGAGGTTAGAGACCCAGTTTTGTTTGTTGTTGTTGTTTTTATGCCTATGGTGTAAAACTCAGTATATTGAATGTTAAGGAATGATTTCAAAACACCTAACTTTTGTTGAGGGCTCATAATGTGTTAGGTACCATCTGGGCATTCTCCCTGCAGCTCTCAGAAATGAAGACTATTGCTATTCTAAAATAAATACATTGAAGTTCAGAGAAATTAAGTAATATATCCCAGGTTGCTTGGTGAGTTAAGGAGCTTCATTTTCAATCCAGGCAGGTGAGCTTTTTAACTTCTGCCATTAGCCATTATAAGATTAATAAATGAATGGAACGGGACATCCAAGAATTATGATGCAAAGTCTGAGTTGGTGTTCCCTGAGGGTACGAAAATGCGGAAGTTTTCAAATTTATGGTTAATTGTTAATAACACAGAAGTATTGAAAGCATCTGCTGTTGATAAAAAAGAGAAGAATGTGGAATGGGTAGAAAAATCAATACTCCATGTGAATTACTATCAGATCCACTGTCATCTCTTGCTTTGAGACATTAGCTCATGAGGAAGGTCACCCCTCAATTATGGAACTGTCAACCTTGGTGGCCAAACTTGCTGAGTTGTGGGGGAGGATGGGAGGTGGTACAAGGAAAGATTCTAAGGACAAGTAAAGTTTTCCTTGTTTAAGTTTTAGTTCTTAATGTATAACTCACCTATAGTTGTATGCACTGGTTTTGAGTATTACAGTTCAATGAGTTTGGCAGATGAGGTAAATCTTTGAGTTGTGTCTTGGAAGACTGAATAGGAAGCAAAAGGTCAGAACACATAGGACACGTGAAGTCAGGGAGGGCTAGAGAACACTCAGTTCTCGTGGCAGTGATTTCTCCCGAGGATAACATGCTGCTTGGGGTTGACCAATAGGTAAGACTGAGAAAAGTTCACAGAAAAGATAAGGCTGGCACATGCTAGAGATAGGAAATTACTGAGCAGGGTTTTTACATTCTCATTGGTTCTAGGTTGCTGTTTTATATGTAAAACCTTAACTTCAAAAGCCAGCCTTTTCTGTCTTTTGCTGAGTCTTTGGAATTCTTTGAACGCTTCCGTTTCATTTTTTAAAATCTACACTTATCACTAATTTCTTCCCCAACAGCTCTGAGTGGTGTTGCGTCCTTCTCCACAGTCCAAGCTACTTGACAGCATAGAGTTGTGCATTCTTGAGGATGTGGCCGTGAACATCTGCTGTATTTAGGGCCATTATCATGTAAAAGCTGTAAATAAGGATGCCATTCAAAAGTTATGAGAAAGGACAAGGCACCTACAGATAAACACATCATCCCCCAAGTGGAGAAGACATCCTAAACACAATGAGAATTGAGAAACCAGTTAGCCAGGGTTCGGTTACTCCATGCGCATGTAATAAGTGCTTTGTGTGAGCATGGCTTCTCCTCCCTTCCTCCACATCCTTTCTCAAGTAACATGGCCTTTCCCTCGGGTATTTTGCTGGACATGCTACCTAAAACTTCCCTCCCCACTCAGAGGCATTATTGTGAAGCCTTCCCTGCTTGGTTTTCTCCTTAGAACTCATCACAATCTAGCAGGGTGTTAAGATTTGAGTGTGTTCTACACAAACTTGGGTGTTGGAAATCTAATTTTCAAATTCATCTATTAATGATATTTGGAGGTGGAGCCTTTGGGAGACCATTTAGATTAGGTGAAGATGGGGTCCCCATAATTGGTAGTGGTCTAGGGAGAGTGGAAACCTGAGGCTGCACATTTGTTCTGTGTGCTGCTATGATACAACAAGAAGTCCTGCACAGGGTGTTAAGCAGGTGCTGATGCCAAACTCTTGGGTATCCCAGTTCCAGAAACAGGCTCCTGATCTTTATAAACTACATAGTCTCAGAGAATAAGATACTTACCTTATTTATTTATTTATTTTTGTCTTCATGTCAGAAACTCAATCTGCTAGAAGGCTGAGATCTTTGTTTTTTCTCCCATTGTATTGATATGTACATATGCAATGCATAATGTTTACACTGAACTTGAGTATTTTATGCACCTATATATCACATCAGAATTACAAACCCTTCCTTTCTCCCTTTTCAATCCTCCCACACCTTCCCCCTCCCCACTAGTTCCCACTATCCCCTGTCCCGATTTAGTTTTTACAAAATGATTGTATTCTGGGTTTCTCATATGAGAGAAACCATTGAATATTTAACCTTCTGTGTCTGACTCAATTCCCTGAGGAGAATGGTCTCAAGTTGCATCCATTTACCTACAAAAGCCTCAAAACTATCTGTCTTCATAGACGAGTAGTACTCCATTGTGTACATGTACCACAATCTGTGTATCCATTGGTCTGTCAATGGGTATTTGGTGTCCGCCACGTTTTAGCTGTTGTTGGCTTTGCTGCTATGAACATGGGTATACATGCATCTCTGTTCTATGATATAACTTTTAACTCTTGGGATGATTCCCAAAGGGCAATTGCACTGTTGTACGGCTGTATCTAGATCATAGCAGACACTTAAGTGCTTGTTGAATGAATAAATTGTGTTGGGTTCTGCTAAGAACATAGAAATTGAGACTGAAGGACCTTACATTATCCAGTGATGGAAAATAACCTTAACTAAAATAACAATAAAGGAAAAATAATGAAAGAATAAGTGAGTGACGACAAAAGGCTCAGTGTTAATCATAGAAAACTAAATAGTGTATGTCAACCTACAAACCGTTTATAAATTTAGGTAATGGAATCACTCGGGAAGCTTACCCCCAATACAGATCTCTGGGGATCAGCCACTGAGCTTCTCTTTTAGTAAATCTGGTGAGTCCCAGGATCAGCACCTTCAGGTGATTGGAGGTGCTGCTGATCTGTGGATGTTTTGAGAGAGATGTGTGTCAGGGAGACTAAGGGACCACTGTCGGCTTCTGTCTTCCTTCTAGTAATAGTGCATCTTACTTAAGATTGTGTGGTGATAGTTGATCTTGAATGATAACATGATGGGCTTGAGAGAACCCTAGGAGATTAGTAAAATACACTGCTGAGAGTCTGGGTGGGTCATGGGCATGATTTGGGGGATTTAATCTGGTCTTCGGACTCTTCCCTGCTCCCCGCCTCCTGGTTGCCATCATTTGAGTAACTCTTCTCTCCCACGTCCTTCTGTGATGATGATGTTTCAGTCTTTGCGGCAACTGACTATAAACTAAAGTATCTGAAACTTGGTCAAAACGAAGCTTTGCTCCTTTAAGTTGTGCATGTCGTGTCTTTGTCCCGGCAACAGAGTGGTGACTAATACAGATGGAATCCTAAAATTCTCAACGAACCTATTTATCTAATTCATTCAACAAATATTCACTTAAGCCAAACACTCTAAAAGGCATAGGAATTAGTGCCACAAAAACATTTAGATCATACTTACACTGAATTTTTAATCTTATCTGAAATTCAAATTAACAGATCTATATCTATAAGCAACAGGATAAGGAGAAACTGTGGGAGATTGGGTACCCCAGTGAGGAGACTCTGCTGTGGGGTTGAAGTATAGGATGTTTATTCCGAGCCGCCCTTGGGACAATTCATGGAGAGGGGAGAAGAGAAAGATGTTTGCCCAAGTGCCTCAAGCAGTTCCTCAGGTAGTTGTGGGCCAAAAAGCATTTGAGTTGCTCCACATTGGGCTGCAATGTCTGGGACTTTATACCTCACCTTTCGTCCATCATTAGATACAGGTATCTCAGGAAGGGTGGGACCTTGGGTGACCCAGTCCTCTGTGGTGGATAGCCAAAGGCTCCCTGTTGACTGCGTTCCCCGTAGCCAGCTAAGTCCTTCCTTGAAGAGGGATCCATCTTCCTTGAAGGCAGTGAATCTCTCACCCACTGAAAAGTCTCAGATCTAACAATGAAGCCAATGTGGGTCCCAGTCATTAACATTTAATGCAATCTTATTTTATACTTGAGAGAGAATAGTAGCTTAATATAGTTGTTAAACTGGTTTGGCAGGAAGCCTTTGGCCTGAAGTCCTATATTACACTGGCTCTTTGAATTGGTTCATGGTGTGATATTTTTGTAGATACCAAATTTATCCTCCCACAGCCTAGAACTCTGAGAGTATAGGGAATAGATTCATAGTAAACTCATCAAGAACTGATCATGGAGTGGTGATAGAGTGAATGCTTTTAGCATCTTATTTTAAAATGTGTCCAGGACCATATACCGAAGGCTGTCTCCTATTCTCCACTCATTCATTTAGCCAACATGCAGTAACAGGTGGAGGCCACAGGAATACATGCTTTTATGCCCTGCACAGCAGGATTTCTGAGAACCTTCTATCATGCTATTTGAATGAAAATGGAAAAGCTGCACTCTTTACTTAATGTGTTTAGGTTTTTTATTTGTTCACATCTTGCAGTGCCTCGTTTCCTTTTCTGTGAGACAGGCATCATCGCCTCTTTCCTCTACATCAATAATGTATTAAAGAACCACTGGTTTCCATAGCGACCCCAAGGGTTAACAGCTCATTTGGGCCACAGCGATCTCTAGAAACCGTTTATCCAGAATCACCAGGACTCCAAAGGGGGAAATGCCCTGCTGCTGAAAACATTTAAAAGCTAAACACTGTGAGAGAAACACACATGCACACACATACACACACGCACGCACACAGCCTGCGGGTGTGAGGTAGAATTTTCTGTATCCTAGCATCTTTTTACAGTGTAGAAATGGGCAGAATTCTCTGAGAGCTGTGGACACAGCACACCACTAGGGGATGTGGAACCCTACACGTTCCTAGCAGTTGTGAGAACAATACCTATATTTTTAGTAATAAAGCTTCAGGGGCCTTCCTGGGCCATCAGATGTTGAACTGTTTAAGATTTAACTAAAGTGATAAAAGATATGTGGAAGGGAAAAGGCTAAAGCCTGGAAAATAAAGGATGAGACGACCACTGACATGTGCATGCCAGACTTCTGACCATGAGGAGCACACTTGCCCACCTGGCTCGTTTCTCCCCGCTGGATCCACCACCCCTGTATTGAGGCCCACCCAACCCGCGCTGCTCCTCCCAGTGGCTGGGCGTGGCCGCACGAGTACCAGGGTGAGCCGGCTTCATAGGGAGGAGTGCGGCCTGGACTGCGGGCTCTCCCATCCCCGGGCAGGGCGGTGCTGAGATGTCCTTCTCACTCCTCCCTGCGCTCCACTGCGCTCCCCAGGTATCAGGCCTCTCCGCCTTCTTCTCCCTTCTTTGGTGTTTTTCTTGTGTCTGATTCTTTCAACGTCTGCTTCTAATGGACCCAATTAAGGTAGATAGGGTTTGAAATGGACCCAAAGCGGGGAAGAATCAGGAGACATCTGGAACATGTTGGCGGAACTCATCTTGGTATTCAAAGGAGTAAAGACTGAAGTCAGTCTAAGTGATGCTCAGAATCTCGAACAGGCAACTCGGAAGTATGCGTGCTCGCGATCAGGCTTTAACAACTGCTTCATAAATTCAGTGACTATTTCTGGCCATCAGGCACATGTATTAGAGCTCTACATGGAAAAGCGGAAAAACAAAATGCCAACGATCTTAAAAATAGCTTGACTTTTCATTGCCCTCTGTGTAGTGGTGCAGGTTACATATCATTGTATTATGGAGCTGGATTATCTTCCCATTAATACTCTGACGTGACTTTGTCCTGCCTCCTCTCTCCTCCTCATGGTCACTAACCACTGAGCCTTGGTCATCGCCCCCCCACCCCCCAGGGTCACTTCAGCGGCTCCAGCTGGCCTGGATGAAGGGTTTCCTGGCACCTCACCACCTCGGGCACACTTGTTGGGAGGAGCCTGCTCTCCCCTGGGTAAGTCTACGGAGGGCGTTGCATCTCAGAGAGGACTGTGGGAGCTGCTTTTGGCACAGACGTACGTTGGAATCACACATACAGAAACCTGACCGTGTCTCTGAATGACCTGTTCTGGTTTGTCAGGTATTCTAGGATCTCTCTCTCTCTCTCTCTCTTTTTTTTTGGTAGATTCAGATTTTTTTGCTTCCTGAAATGTTCTCTTAAATGTTTTTAAATCAACTTTTTGAAATTTCATTTACATAGATTGAATCAGTTTTAAGAATACAGTTCAATGCATTTAAACAAATGTATGTACTCACATGGCCCTCACCGCACTCAAGAATGTCGGCATCTGAAAACTTCGCTCTCATCTGGCCACGCAAGCAATCCAAGCAATCCCAGGCCACTCATGGGTAGATTTACCTTTCATAGAGTTTCATACAAAGGAAATCATACAGTATGTGTTTGCTTGTGTCTGGCGTCACTAATTCAGAATAACATTTGTGAGGTTGATCTTTGCTACAGTACAGATCGGCTGTTCATTACATTTTATTGCTCCATGCACACCATAATTTACTTATTATTTTTCTTTTGACGGTCATTGAGTCATTTTTGTTTTTTCACTATTATGAATAAACTGCTATATGCAGTTGTATAGGGTCTTTATGTGGACACGTTTTCCTCTTCCTTGGATAAAATTGGAGGATATAAGTGCTTTATTGTCTGATGAACATGTATTCAACTTCATAAGACATAGATAAAACAATATTCCAAATTGCAAATTTCCATATAGCAGGGTGAAAACTGAAGTTGTGCAAACATAGCCTCACTCACAAGGGGCCTGCTGCGATTAGTTAATTGGATTCCCAAGGAGAGACTGGGATGTTTTGCACAGCCTGATTCTCAGGGGCTCCCCTGGCCCTGTTTCCTGGCCATGTCCGTTGTTCTCATCTATTTTTGATTCAATATCCTGTGATAAATCCTTTAATATGTAACATTCCTGCAGTTACTGTGCGACCCTTCTAAAACATAAAAGCAGAACCCCCAGCTTCCACCAACCCCAGGGCTAAGAATGCCCTTAGATGACATCTGAGGCCTATGGCAGAGATTTTCCCTGCTTGAGAGTGACCCACCTACCTGATGCTTCCATCAATGATTTTTTTACAAAGTGGCCTTGATTTATGACTTTCTTCTGGTTGTAAATATAAATACTGTATGTAACTGCTACTCATTAAAATATATTATTTAGGGAAACCTAAATTCATGTTCCTGGGCCTTGGTCACTCATATCTGGCTACAGAATGAAGTAACTCTTACTCTGTTTAAGGTAAAATTGTAATGTTTTCACCCACAAATGTGTGAGAGATCCAGATATTTCACTAACAATTAGCAACATCAGTTTTTCAAACTTCTGCATTTCTAAGAATGTAGTAGTATCTCATTGTGATTTTACTTCACTTGTTCTTAATGGCTAGTAATGTTAAGCATTTTTTCATGTTTTATAGGATTTTTATTATCTTCTTTTGCAAAATGCTGCAGCATGTTGCCAAGTTTTAACATTCTGTAGTCTACCTTCTTATTTATTGAGTTATAAAAATTCTTCTTAAAGGTTCTGGATGGAAGACTTTGGTACTGTGGCCATATTCTGAATATATGTTCCCATTGTGTGACTTTTAAATGGAGTATTTGAAAGAAGAGTTTATTGCTTTGAAATCTAATTTACTAATTATTATCAATGTTTCTATTTTGTGCTTCTGGTGCCCAATTTAAGAAATCTTTGCTTACTCCAGGGTTGCAAATATTTGTTACTATGTTTTTTTCATGTCACTTGGCTTATTGTGTACCTGTTGTTTTGCTGGTTTGTTTCTTAACTTGATTTTCCTGAGCCCATCTCCCTTTTACCTTCCCTAATAATATGTTATTATTTTCTTCAAAGTTTTGCTTCTTCGAGGTTCTTTATATTTCTATGTGCTTTTTAGAAACAGCTTATCAATTTTTGCATGAAGTCTGTTGGGCTTTGAATTGGAAATGAGTCAAATTTATAGCTCCATGTGGGGAGAATTGACATGTTAATATTGAATCTTCCAATACAATGAATATAGTGTATCTTTCCATTTTGGATGATATATTGTAGTGTTTCCATTATCTTTTTTTTTTTTTTTTTTGCTGTGACTCAATATCAGACATCATAATGTTAAGGAAGAAGGATTTATTTTAGCTCACGGTTCAAAAGATCCGTTCACAATGGGCAGCTGGGAAATGGCAGAAGCACATGGCGGGGCTAGAGCTGGGTCCAAGGCCAGAGCCACAGCTCCGAAGACAGAGATGTTCACAACATGGTGGAACAGAGACAAGCCTGGAAGGAAAGGCGAAACCAGCACGCCTCTCTAGGTCAAGAACACACCCCTTCCAGCCAGGCCCCACCGCCCAACCCTTCACAGTATCCATAGGAACATGAGGCTTTTGGGGCACTCGAGATCCAAACCACAACATGTAGTTTTTATTGCTAAGTTGATTTTGTCCCTTCTCTATCCCTTCCAGTTCAACTATCAACCAGCCAATCAATTTGTTCCCTCATCTATTGTTTTGTCCATTTTACTTTTTGGTTTTCAAACTTCTGTTTCAAGGTAGTTTTTTCTTATTCCCAGATGTTTGAAAATACAATTCCATTTAAAACGTTAAGTTTTGTGCCTGCTTAGTGACTGTCTTTTGTGAAGAATTTCACTGGCTGGCATACTTTGATCTTTCTCTCTCTCCCTAGAGAAGCTTCCTGTGGTCTTAAGATACTCCATTGCATTGCATTGATTGTCATAGATTTAGAGAAATTTACCATTTCTAGCTCAAGATCACCCTCTTCTGTCAGTGTAGTGAAGTGCAAGTCCTTAAGGAATCCCCTGGGGGACGGACTGGGGATCTGAGCTACATCCTTAGCTCATTTTTGCTTTTGAGTTTGAAATAGAGTCTCACCAAGTTGCTAAGTTGCCCAGGCTGGGCTCAAACTGTGATCCTCCTGCCTCAGCCTCCCAGAGTGCTAGGATTATAGGTCTGTGCCATTAGGCCACTGGGGATGAATTTCTTTTAGAAAACAAAAAGCAAAAAAATGAGAGAAAGAGAGAGAGAGAGAGAGGGGGGGGGGGGATAGGGTGATACTTTTCTTAATTTTCTGATTTTATTTTTATTATTTACTTGGTCCACTTTCATGATATGCTATTCTGTTTTTGTTTTGTTTTGTGACACAGGCTCTCGCTTTGTGGTCCAGGCTTGTCCTGAGTTCACTGTGTAGCCCAGGCTGGCCTTGAACATATGACAATCTTCTTGCCTCAGCCTTCACAGTGCTGGCATTGGAGGTATGAGCCCCCATTCGTGGCTTATGTGCTGCCTGGGAATTGAATCCAGGTGTGGCTGGTGATGGGTTACGGTCAGGCAAACACTCCAACAGCTGAGCTATGGCCCCAGCCCCTGGCCTTACTGATGTTGCCTTATTTCCTTGAATATTTTAAACCGATTCATCTTAAAGTCTTTTCAGAACCTCCTGTTACCTCAGGATCTAGATCTCTCGCTTGTGACTACCTGTCATTGTGCTGTAGGTATTTTCACTTTCCCTGAAGAGTTAGTATTGTGCAGGAATTTCTCTGTGAGTCATGTCTCAGCTGTGGCTGTGGCTCTTTAGCCCTGGCCTCTGGGCTGACTGGATGACCTATGCTTACGTTCACAGCTCACCTCAAAGATCCCCTTGCAGAGCGGACGGTTCTCCTAATCCACATGGTACAGGCTAGTGTGGAGACCCACTGGAGCCCTGGAGTTGATGTAACAATTACTGTATGCTGAAGATACCTGGAAGTCAAGCAGAAAGAAGCCTTCGGCTAAAAGCAAGGACCTCTGGGAAAAGAGGCTGCCATAAATCCCCTCTTGGGCATTGTTGTGGTTAGGATCTGGAGTGTCCCCCAAAAGTCTCATATATTTTCATGGAACCATGTGATGTTGGTGGATTGGGGTCTGGTCTGGAGGGGTGGATTACAGTTAAGTTAGGATTAACGGTGTGCCGTGGCCACACCTGGGTGCAGGAGGGGCTGGTTACTGGACGGAGACCTGAAGGGGTATATAAGCTGCACCTGCCTTTCTGGAGGGCGGGGTTTCCTCTCAACTAGCCCCAGCTTGTCTTCCTGTTTGTTCGGGGAAGCTACCTCCGCCTCTCTCTCTGCTATGGACTTCGATTGCTGCCGGCCGCCCCTGAATGGACTGTGACCTTCGAGACTGTGAGCTAAAATCTTTTCTTTCCTAAGTTTGTGGGTGTCGGGTATTGAGTCACAGCAACAAAAAAGTAAGACAATATTGGTACCGAGTGGGGTCGTTGTTGTAGTTTACCTGACGATGTGGCTTGGAAGTCTTTGGAACCGGTTTGTAGAAGGAATTTGGAAAAGTTTGGGGATGCAAGTTGGAGAAGCGTTTGAGTGCTCTGAGCTGAGCTTGAGGGGAGATTCTGGTCGGACCTCAGAAAACCAGAATGCTGATAGAAGTGTGGATTGGAAAGGCTCAAGGAGTTTCAGATGGGAAGAAGGACTGTGTTGTGGATAGGATCTGGAGTGTCCCTCCAAAAGTCTCATGTATCTTAATGTTATGAATTGTCTATGGAACCATGTGATGTTGGTGGATTGGGGTCTGGTCTGGAGGGGTGGATTGCAGTTAAGTTAGGATTAACGGTGCGTAGTGGCCACACCTGGATGCAGGAGTGACTGGTTACTGGGCGGAGACCTGAAAGGATACATAAGCTGCACCTGCCTCCTGGAGGACTGGGACTAGTCTCAACTAGCCTCAGCTCGTCTTCCTGTTTGTCCGGAGAAGCTGCCTCCACCTCTCTCTGCCATGTACCTCGATTGTTGCCGGCCACCCCTGAATGGACTGTGACCTTCGAGATTCTGAGTTAACATAAACCTTTCCTTTCCTAAGTTTGTGGGTGTCGGGTATTGAGTCACAGCAATGAAAAAGGAACTAAGACAGGCATATTTTTGGCCAGGAAAAGGGGAAAAGATCATTGGTGTCTGCATAAACATCATCTCAAACTTTCTTGTATCTGCTGCCTTCTCTACAAACCAGCTTCTTTCCTAAGGAAAGTCGCTTGCTCTCACAGGAGCCTTTCCTTCCCCGTCTTCTAACCACACCTGTGTTGAGCCTATCACTGGGCATTCCCGGCATGCACCTTGTGTGCCTAAGTAAATTTTTCTCTTGCCCGTCTGTCTTTTGTCGTTTTATATTTGAAGGCCCCCATTCAGCTTTGGAATCGGTCCACGTACATACGGCATCTGCGGGGCCATGTCCTTCCCTTCCCTCTCCCCACCCTCTCACCCACTGCCACGTCTCTTTTCTTCTCCAGAAATCCATCTCCCTGTCTCCGTGGGTCGTATGCTTTGCTTATATTTCTCTGTTTCGAGCCATTGAAATTTTATACTTCTCTTATATTTTGAGAGAAGCATGTGATTATGTATTTAATATCATAACTCATTCTTAGGGATTTAGGGTACAGTGAATAAGATTGTGAATATATCTTATGGCTGAGGTTCTCAAGGCTTTTAAAAAGTAAGATTGAAGATATTTATTTGATCCCCAAAACACTAGTTCTTTGGTCTAGTAATTCTGTTTCAAGAAATCTTGTGAGGGAGATCCAAAGAGTTGGAAAAGGCCTCACAATCAAAGATGTTCATGTGGGTATTATATTTGATCATAAAGATCTGAATATATCATATTTTCCAACAGTAGAGAAATATTTAATAACTATATCCACTCAATATATTATGCAGCTACAAAAATAAATTTGCGAAGAATGCATAAGATAAAGATGATCACTGTAGTGCAAAGAATAAACTTGTTCTTAGCCATTTTGTTTGTTTGCTCATTTGTTTTTGCAATGCTGAGGACTGAACTCAGTGTCTTATGCATGGTAGGCAAGGACTCTGTACGGAGCCACTTCCCATGCCTTTAGACAAATTTTTGTTATTTTACACAAGAGAGCTAAAAAAATAAAGTAAAATAAAAAAGCTTAGAAGCTGGGCACGGTGAAACAGGTCAGTAACCTGGAAGGCTGAGATAGGAGGATCATGAGTTCAGGCCCAAGCTGGGCAATCTAACAGCTTAACAAAATTCTGCCTCAAAATAAATACTAATAGTGGACAAGGGATGTACTTCAGTGTGAAGGTTCTGGGATCACTCTTGAGTAAAGCGCACACACACACACACACAGAGAGAGAGAGAGAGAGAGAGAGAGAGAGAGAGAGAGAGAGAGAGCGCGCGAGCGCGCACATAGAAAGAAACCACACCAGAATGCTAAACATAGTTGTCTCTTGGTGATTTTGTTTTATTATTTTTTTTTACTTTTTCAAAAGTAAAATGGTTTTATATTTTCTTTATTTTTCATTTTTATATGTGCATTACTTTTATAATAAGAAATCTGTCACACTTCAGGACAAAGAACAAAGACCCAGAATTACTCCAAGTTGCTTTACCTTGAGATCTCTGCAGGTGGCTAAACAGCTTCCCTGAGGGAGGACGTGAGCTGGCCACAGAGTCTCGCAGAGGCATTCATCCATATTTATTAGGGAATAGTAATGGGTACAGTGAGTGGAGGAGATGCTTGGTGAACCATTTACATGGAGAACTCCTGTCTTAGTTACTTTTTCATTGCTGTGACTCAATACCTGATATCCACAAATTTAGAGAAGGAAAGGTTTATTTTAGCTCACAGTTTTAGAAGATCGCAGTTCACTCAGGGGTGGTTGGCAGCAATGGACGTGCTTGGCAGAGGCAGAGGTGGAGGCAGCTTCTCAGGACGTCACACACAGGAAGCCGAGTCTCATCAAGTCCATTCTCTCCCCAGAGGAGAAATCTGTAACAATCTTCCTTCTTCCTTCCTTTTACACAGTTTGAGTTTCCAGTTGGGCCTTCCACGTCTGGGTGGGTGTTCGTCCCTCGTTTGCTGGCCCACAAATCACTCACGCTCTAATCCAGGCTTGTTCCTAGTTGCCTGCTCTAGCCGTGGTTCCTAAACCCTAATCCAGGCGTGGTTCTTAGTTGCCTCAAGTTGACATAATCTCTCCAAAAGCAGGCCTGGAACTTACATAATAATTGACTAAAACAATGTAGAATACAGGTGGATACAAAACAAAATTAGAAGGCAGAGCGCTTTCTTATCAATCACCCTTCTGGCAGGCAGGTAAGAACAGAGGGAGATTTGGTTCTACAGATCTGCTTTGCAATTTTCCATTTGTCCAATGCTGAAGGGGTGGTTTGACATCCAGTCATTGGGGCAGCACACAGCTCGGGTTGACAGTCCAGGAGCAGAGTTAGCTCCTGCATTCCTATAGAAATCTAAATAAATAGGGTGACGAAAAGCAGAATGGTAGAATGAAACTGTAAGACCGGCATTCTTGCCATGATTATGGAGAATAGATTGGCACTCCAGGGTGGGATTGGTGTGCATCTCACAAAGGGAAAGCAGGTTGTGAGAGGCACAAATGTCAGAGAAGCCTCTCGTGTGTTGGGGTTATTTGGTGTGATGAGATAGATTTTTTAGCATCAAGACATGTGGCAGTAATTTGGAGGTGCAAGGAGGTAGGGTTAGAAAGGAGTGGCAGATGGCCAGGTCCTGGTCTGTAGGCAAATGGCCTGGAGCCAGGATGGTGTGGAGGGCGTGGGGGTGTTGAGGGCAAGGCAGAAGGCTGCAGGGGCCTAAAAGAAGCAAATGGCATTGAGCGAGGTGTGGGGAGTGCATTGTAGAAACCGCTTGGAACCTGGAAAAAACCGGTGGAGGAGATGGACACAGGTCTTGACTTCATAAAACTGTGTAGGACAAGTTTTGAACTTTTTTGTGGAGGGGTATCTTTGTACTGAGTTGATTTTTTGGTGAGAGAGAGAAAGCACAAAATATCCATTTTGGTGCTCAGGCCTGTC
Source organism: Ctenodactylus gundi (assembly GCA_004027205.1). Lineage (NCBI taxonomy): Eukaryota > Metazoa > Chordata > Mammalia > Rodentia > Ctenodactylidae > Ctenodactylus > Ctenodactylus gundi. The sequence goes on from PVKB01006641.1 coordinate 52,537, forward strand.
CTCCTTCCCTCCCATTCTTGTCTGTCCTTCTCGTTTCTTTTTTAAATGTATGGAGATGAAAGAACAGGAAGAAGTTTGGTCAATGTGGGTTACCTTATTAGTGCTGGCGCTGAACAAACACACGCCCGATTGTTATTCAGTGCTTGCCTAACACTCAAATTTAACTGGCTAGTCAGCCGGAAGGGAAGGGGAAACTGGAATGATTAAGATGCAGTATGAACATTAGCTAATTCCTTAAGATAAATGTAATTATTGTGCACGGAAAACATATACAAATAAAACAATAACTATTAAAAATTAGCGAGTCACCCTCTTTTTAATTCCTAAATTCGACCATGCCAAACCCAGGACTCTGGTTTTGCCTCTTCCAATGTCGGAGAGGGAAATCTCTTCCTGCAATTGAAGACAGCTACCACCAGGGGGCAGCCGAGTGCCGTGGTCGCCGAGACGAGCGCGGGCTTTTTCTGCAACACTTTGCTAACCACCGCTTCCACTGCTCGCGCTTGGGCTTATTTTATTGAAGAGGATAAGCTCTAGAGAAACACGTGAACTGCTTTTTAAAGGGATCCCTAATAGAACGTGCACACTGCCTCCCTAATTAATCACAGTTATGAATAAATTCTTCTTTGAAAGAACTGAATTTAGCTTCAGCTGCTCACAGCCAGCTTCTCCCGTGCCTCCCCGCTTCTCCCCCGTGCTCTGTCTGCTGTGTGTCTTGCTCCCCCTCTCTCTGCCCCCTTGTCTCTGGCTGTCGCTATGGTTACGTGGGACCTGTTTCTGTGATGCTTTCTTCCACAGCTTGCTTCTGTGGGAATTTCCCCGGTGAATTCCAGCTCCTCCCTGTTACTTTTGCCCTCATCCTCCTTCCCTAGAGAAAAAATGCAGAGGGGGAGAATGGAGGAAGGAAGGCGAGGGAGAGCGGGAGAGGGAGACATGGAAAGACAGAGACAGAGACAGGCCTAACAACTCAGATATCACAGTTCTGTCCATCTGTTTCCAGACCTTCTCTTAGCTTTCGTTCCCTCTTTCTTTTTTTTTTTTTTTTTCATTCTTTATGATGGAAAGCTGCTTCTGACCCTACGCTGTAGACAAAATCCACCTGTAACACTTAGTAACTAAATACCTCTTGCCTTTATGGCTTTAATAATATTAAGGAACTGTTTTCTGCTTTAAATAATTTCAGTTCTGAAAGCTTAAGGAACCCTTTAGGACTGAAATAACGAGCTGAACTTAGGCCAGGTCCTGTTGCCTGAGGGAGACATCGGTACAAATGTCAACCAGACAGCAGGAGCCTAACTCTGAGGGCTACCTCAGAGGGCACCCAGAAACACTTACCCTGTGCTACAGGCACCGCCTCCAGGCTGAAACTTCTCAGAGGCAGAGAGGAAACAACTCCAACAATTTTTAGGCAGCAAGGTTGATTCTGCAAAGCCCCTGGAGAAGTAACATGGACGTGAAGGTTGGAAGAAGTGGTGTTTTTATACCTGTTTGGATTTGGGTTTGCTGGTGACTTTAGATTCTTTTTAGTAATTTTTCTTTACAGAAGAAAAGGAGTTTGGGCTGGCCCGTGAAGCCAGCGTTCCCACTGTGAGTCTAGGCTCGCCACGACTTGAGTCAGATAGATCCTTCCTGAGAAAAAGATGAAAGGCAGAGTGCCTGTGGGAAGGCAAGAATGAAGCGTTATATTATCCCTTGCGTGGAGGTGGTAGACGTTGGAGATTCAGGGGATGTCATGGTAAGTTGGCTGTGGCATGCAGGAAAGGCTGGGTGGTATTTTCACCCTAAATTGGATATTTGTATTTTGGCTAAGTCATGAGGAGTCTGTTGCATTCTTCAGCTTTGTATGATCTGGGTTGCTGTTCTGATGGTTCCTCTGGGGGTGATCAGCTTTGGAGGACGAATCTCATCTCTCAAGAGACAGGTCAGGGTCAAGTCCACGTGGGACGAGGAAAGGGTGCTGTGTTCCCATGGAGGAAAGCCTGTTTAGAATACCAAAGCAAGGCGTTAGTTGAATATTTTGTTTGGTTTCATATTCTTCCTTGGACTCCTACTACCTTCCTTATCATGTGGTTATAGGACCTTGGCAGATGTTACTCAACAAAACTAATTGTCACTCCAGTTCTTAGGTCACGTACCCCTGGGCTCACATTTTGGAATCTCCAGAACAATCCTGTAGGACCCTCTCTGGGAAGGAAATCTTCCTTAATCTTCTTCCTTATATTGGACAAGTCTTTCCTCATGTCCATTCTTTGTGGCCCTTGTTGGCTGGAACACAGGTGTCCACAGTAGCTGCCATATGGTTGCTTGGACACCCACAGGGCTAGGCTGGTTCTGCTGCTCTATGCTGGATACAAGGGGCATGTTTTAATCATTAGCCACTGGGCCATGTACCCCTCTCCAAAAGGCTTTCGTCCCTGCCTTCCATTTCTCCTTTCTCTGCATCCAATAAGTACTAAACTCTGTTACTGAGAAATGTGGCATGAAGCCATGTTACAGCTTCTACGTAGAGTTTATCTAACATTCCCGAGTGAGTGATTCTGGCATTTATCATAGTGGATAAGGGCTTGTTTCTGGAAAGGACTCTGACATATGGTTTGAACAAGTCTGAGGCCATCAGCTGTGCTTTGATTCTCATTTGATATGTTGTCAGTGGTCTTGTCTCCGCCTATAATGGTAGTTCCAGTTTAGGGGCCTCTAACACAAAGCCAGTTGTTATAGCATAACAGTAACTGTTCACCTGCCAAACCCTACTTGAAATGGTGCCTAAAATTTGCAGAAACCCCAAACATCATAAGCATTAAGTTGATCCTCTCAGCTGAAATAAAGGGGAAAGTATCTGAAAGATGCTGATAAGAGTGAATTCAATTTCATGGAGTCTTTTACTGTTCTAATGGCTCCTCTGGAGATGATCAGCTTTGGAGGACCAATCCAAGATCTCAAGAGACAGGTCCGTGGACTTCAGGGTGAACTTCAAGAGAGATTACTTCCCATGAAATAAATCTCATGCGACTTACACACCCCAGTGTGCTGCCTTATTAGGGGTCCGTCATACTTGCCAACTTTTATTACATGATGATTATCTCCTCCCAGTTTAATGCAGGTTTGTAGTGTGGAGTCTGTAGTGTACTTCTGGGAGGATGCACGTCATTGTTGTGGAAAAGCCTTTTAGCAGATGGATATAAGTGACCTGTACATTGCCCCAGTGAGCTTAAATACTGTAAATGTGAACATCTGGCTCATATCACTGATGATTTCTGGGCGTGCTGACCTCCCTTTAGGAGAGCAAAATAACAAATCCTTTGTCAGACTGATGGGAGTGGGGGATGGAGGAACAGCACAGCACTTTGGGCATTTGCCTAGCAATTGCCAGGCCCTGGGTTAAATTTTCCAGCACCACATAAGCCGGGCATAGTGTAATTCTGTAATTCTAGC